>JAOYRS010000013.1:0-95000 GCA_032432895.1 Dryadula phaetusa | reverse complement strand
ATATTCCAAGTAAAGTGTAAGCCAATCGGACGAAATCCGATCAATTGTAAGGCGGTAGCGTACGCAAGGCTTGCACGAAGCGACTCAAATATTCTGAAACGCTTTGAACATTTCAAAGTAACGTATGCATGTATAATGTGGCCTCACAGAGCTCGTGCATAAAAATTGCTGACGTTTTATTATAAATGATAGTTCTATGTACTTTTCTGATGTTTTCCAATAAATATCTTTAAGTATAACGTAAGTTAACCTCTTGGAGGCCGTCGTGGCGCAGTGGGACAGCGTCTGACTGTAGACGCGATCGGTTGTGAGTTCGACTTCCACTCGCTCTGGTAAGGCAGAGTGTGGCGTTGAGTTACACCACTCAACACGCAATGTCTCGAATTTCTTCGAAAATACTTTCTGTCTACTCTGCTATGCGAGATAAAAGGGCGAGGCTTTTATGAACTTCAATTGATAATCTATATCCCAATCGGATATATCTAGAGCTGTGAACATCTCTATAACGATCTATTGCGGTTAGATAATGTGAGTACAAGGATTCAGATGCGAGACGCTGCGCCGCCACCGACGCATGTTAGACGTGAGCTACATAGTGTGCCTTCCTCTTACCTACTTTGCAGTTACCAGATATACTCTGATGAAGTATGAGAAAAAAAAAATTATTTATTTATTTTTATTAGTTTCACGCCTTTATCCCGCATAACAGGGTAACAGAAAGTACCTAGTGTCAAGATACTCCGTATTTCCAATTTCCACTAGTCTAATTCGAGACATAGCGTGTTGAGTGGCGGACCTCAACGCCACTATTTGTCTTACCAAAGCGAAAATAAGGGGACTTTAAAAATAATCCACCGAGTGGAAATCGAATCGACAACCGAACGCGGTTACAGCCAGGTGGTGTTTTTGCGCCACGGCCGGCTGACATCTCTTTATTTATAACTTTTACAAAGTCTCCATCAATTCCTATGTATTGGTTGGAGGCTTATGATGCTTGTTGCCATATAATTTTAAAAGTGGAACAAACCACTATCGATTTACAAAAACGTGTACATTTATAGTTTTAGTAGTATGTTATATTATTATTGAGTTTCAGAGGCCGGTCGTGGCGCAGTGGGACAGCGTTTGATTGTAAACGCGTTCTATTGTCGGTTAGTTTCCCACGTGGAGGAATGATTATATCTAAATTATTTTCTCTTCCTCGCTCTGGTAAGACAAAGTGCAGCGTTGAGTTGCGCCAGTTAACACGCAATAAAGACTGTCTTGACACTTAGTACTAGCTTTCTGTCTACCCCGCAATGCGGGATAAAAACGTGAAGCTAAAAAAGATCAAAAAATATTAAGTATTTTAAATTACTTTCCCTAGAAGCCTAATAAGAAAGTGAGCCAATGCTTGAGACCCGTGAAATGTATTCCTTTGCAGGTTGCTGGTGTGTATAAACTAGACTGTGACTGTGGCTTGTCATACATTGGCCAAACAAAGAGGAGCATCGGGGTTAGGGTGAAAGAACACATATCCGATGTCAAGAATGGGCGTGTATTGCAGTCAGCTGTGTGTGAACATACAATGAATAAGTCCAACCACTACAACAGGTTTAATAAGCCACAGTATCCTCGCTAGGGAAAGAAGATATGTTCCTAGAATGATCCGCGAGGCTATTGAAATTCAAAAACATCCAAATTTCAATAGAGAAGATGGTTGGAAACTCTCTACCACCTGGGACCCACTTATTAAAAATTTAAAGTCTCACATCCACCACACCAGAGACAAAGATACAGTGAGCTCATTCTGCAAGAATCCAGGGCAGTACGCGAGGCAATTAAGAAACAGATGGCGGTAGATTGATATAATTATTTTTTTGTATCAACTGACAGACGAATGCCACCTCAGTCTACCTGTGACCACGGACTACTGTAAAGTGTTCGAAACGTCAGGTGTCCAAAAATGTATTTAATACCAAAATATACGCGATTAATCCGGTTAAAATAGTTTCATTTAAAATGTATAAACATCGTGAAAATCAAAGATCTTATTAAATATTAAGTATTTTCTATTGCGTTGCGTTTTAATACAATATCATAAACAATAACAACAAAGCGATTTTTCATACTACACATTCTCACCGCTTCATAGAAATCCTTATACGTTTATTAGAACTTATTTTTATAGTTGACATCTCTATGAAGAAAATTTCTATCAATATTTTTTTGTTTAAGGCCGGTCGAGGTGCAGTGTGACAGGGTCTGACTGTAAACGCAAATGGTTGTGAGTTCGATCCCCACTCGGGGGAGTGATTATATAGGGTGTCCCAAAATTAACGCAAGATTATATATATAAAGGTGTCCCAAAATTAACGCAAGATTATATATATAAAGGTGTCCCAAAATTAACGCAAGATTTGAATTAAATAGAAAATGCCATTTTTAGTCTTTCAATATTTATTAAAAGACTAAAAATGGCATTTTCTATTTAATTCAAATCTTGCGTTAATTTTGGGACACCCTTTATTTAAATTGTTATCACTTCCTTGCTCTGGATAACAAAATGCAGCGTTGAATTCCACCACTGAACACGCTATGTCTCAAGGTCGGTGGATTACGAATTATGGAGTGTCTTGACACTAGGTACTTTCTGTCTACCCTGCTATATGGGATAAAAGCGTAAAGCTAAAAAAAATGTCAAGAGAGAAAGTATTCTCTCTTGACATATCTATTAGATATTTTAACGAAACTCGTTACTTGCAAATTTCACATGTTCATATAAAAACTATAAACCTCTTTCCTCTTTTGATCGTCCAAGTTGTAATAGAGTGTATTTAAAAGTTTCAATAGTATTTTAGAGCTGTTCCTCCGGGACTTATATATTTAATTTCAAATATTATAATTATTAATATAAACTTGAATTGCTATCTGTTTGTATGTGCAATATATATAGGACATAGATTTTTTGTTTTCTTTTTTAGCTTCACGCTTTTATTCCGCATAACAGGGTAGATATAAAGTACCTAGTATCAAGACACACCGTATTTCGCTTTCCGCATAATTTGAGACATTGCGTGTTGAGTGGTGAAACTCAACGCCCCACTTTGTAAGACCTAGATATTATTGAGAATTAAAGTTTTTGATTAAAAAATAAAAATATATATTTAAGACATAAATATTTAAATATATGTTTTTATTTTTTTAATTAAAAAGTTTAATTCTGAAAATCTGACAATTTTTTTAATATAATTGCTCCGAATAACAATCCCAATATATAAGTACATAAGGTTTTTACCATTTACTCAACTAATATTTATTTTGTTATATCATGTTTGTATATATATGAAATTATACATATTTAAAGTAAATTTGTTTGACCGGCAGGTATCATGGATCCGACATCGCGACTTGCACATCCTGACTGTCGGCGGCTACACGTACACATCGGATCAGCGCTTTCAGGTATAGACCGTTACTAATTATAACTGAATAAAACCTTTATATTTCAATGGCATAGCATTTGGAAGCAAAGTCAATGCGATTGGTTACAGGTTCAATCCTGCTGATCCAGAGAATTTATTTTAATTTTATTTTTTTTTAAGTTATTTTCATTTTTCCTCTCCAGTAAAACAAACTGCGGCGTTAAGTTCCGCCATTCAATACGTATTATATCTTAATTTTTAAACAATCCACTATTATGGGCTATATTATCAGTTAAATGAGACTCTATGTAATTGTTAGAGTTATAAGACCAAAATTCATAAATTTATTTAGTATTAGCTACCGCCTGCAACTTCGTTTAGGTCGACTTAAGACGCTTGCGGTATTATTAATTTTTTCCCATCATATCAAAATTTGACCTAAAATTTGATCACTTTCAGCATATAGAGTATCTTCCAGCAAATGTTTTTATATTAATTAATAATTAAATTACAAAATGTGACATCACGCTGGTTTACTTTTATTAAGGCTCCATTATCTTAAGTCTTATAGTATATCTGGTATATAATAGTACCAGATGATAACTTAGTTTCTTTATAATAAAATTTAAAAAATTGGAATTCTAAATGACTTTTACTGTACAGGTACAGATTAAAAATTTTAAAAATATTCAATAATGTAAAGCGATCTCTGCCTACTCACAAGTACTCTTATACTAGATCTAATAATTTAATAAACTAAAAAAATTAAATTTCTAAATAATTTTCTCAAAAAAAAACACACTATATAATTACAATTTTTCATATATCGCATAAGAACATAAAAAAAATAACAAGAGATACGTACAATTTGTACTAAGCAGTATTTTCTTTTGTATCACAAATTTGCCTTTTATCTACAGACAAGCGCTTTGAATGTATGAATATTGTAACAAATATCGCTCAAAGTACAAACTATACCGTACACAGCCTAGTCACGATTTACAAGATTATATGTCATCTTTGACACAAGCCTTACGCCTACTTTGAACTACTTGTGTTACTCACGTCATATTATATTCTGCGAACGTCTTGACAGGAACACGTGGGAACTATGAAATATTTTTTTTCCATTCAATATATTTTATTAATTGAATTCGGAATATTGTACCGAAAAAGATATGTTCTAAGAATTAGATAGTTTGAAAATTAATTATTTCATACATACCTGTATGTTATTGTTGCTTGTATTTTTTTTAATTTGTTAATAATTTAATATCTATATAATAAATTTGCGTTTGACTGTAAGCGAGACTGGTTGTTCGTTCCTTCCCAATCGGAGGAATGATTATAATTAAAATTTATTTCTATTACTTTGCCCTGGTAAAATAAAATACACACGAGTTCGCCAGTCGGCAGTCAACGGAGTATCTTGACACTAAGTTGTCTCTGACTAGCCTGCTATACGGAATAGAGTGTGAAGCTATTAAAAAAATATATTTTAATATTTTCAAAGATAGGAAAGAAAATATATATTTTAATATTTTTAAAGGAGGAAATATGAATTAACCTATACAAAAGAAGTTACAGCTCGTTTAAGTTAGAATAAGATATGATAAAATAAATATAATATCGGTCTGTCTGTGACCACGGAGTACTGTAAAGTATAATATGATACGTTGCATTACCTATTGTATTTTAGAATAACAAAATGTATAAAATTAATGCAGTTGAAAATAGTTTAATTCAAGTTAATATATAATATTTACTTTACCGTTTAAATATAATAGTATTTAAGTAAATTTCGTAGCATAGCCGTAGACGGTCTACGGTAAGTGAAACCCGCCAATAAACAACGAAGGCTACAAAAAGCTATAACTTGCAGGCGACTCATTCGGCGCAGACCGACGACTGGACGCTGCAAATAAAGTGGGTGCAACAGAGAGACGCCGGCGTCTACGAGTGCCAGGTGTCTACGCAACCGGTGCGCTCGTTCTTCGTCACTCTGCATGTAGTTGGTAAGTGCTGTATTATACCCTGTACAAGTTGGCTTGATCTTTTCGACAGATGAGCTAGTCATGTCAAAATATTTGGATGCCGATGAAATTTTTAGCGACTTCTGTATTAAATGTAATTTTTTTATATAATTTTAAAAATCAATAAACTAAGAAAATTATATGTTCGTCATTGCAAAGGTCGGTCGATGTCGATCAGAAAAATTTACATGTATCAAAAAGACCGAGCTAACTCTTAATTTTAATTAAAATTTTTATCAAATGTTTAATTAATTTCTATGGATAACCTAAATAAGCAACTATAAATGCTATGTAACTATAACTTCTTAAGTATTAAAATATCTTGAAACAATCGACCCTGTTAACCCTGTTACACACTATATGTGTCACGCAAAGCAAGAAAACTGAGCTTAGTGACTCATTTCTCTGGTCTACACTGTTTCTTCTGTTCAAGTATATTCCTATATATATATGGTCCTTATATATTCACTATGACGCTCAAATGAGATAATAATTCTTTATATTCTTGTCTAGATCTACGCTAATTTAGTTTATAAAAAAAGACAAACACAGAAAACAGTTATCCAGACACTCCTTTCTCTAATTATCGTGCATTTATTGTAATTTTACATTACATGTGGTGGAAATTCCGCAATTTTTTTACCAAAGTGTAGTAAAATTAGATGATTTTAAAATTATAATTCAAACCGAACTCACAACCGAACGCGCACTCCACGTCCACTGCGCTACTACGATATGATATCAATAACATATTATACTACCATAACATTCAATTTTCTCCAAACATTAGATTAAGCCTTTCACACGAACATAGATAGCGTTATATTATTTCAAGGGAGGCCTGAGCTTTTGGAAATTGGTTAGATAGCAAATTCGTGAGATGTTAGCACGTAAACTATTGGCAAGGCTGGAGCCTGGCGTGCGTGGCCACCAGCCACCTGCCCCCTGCCCCCTGACCCTACCCCCCTCACCTTACCGTCGCTTACCTTTAATTGACCTTCGCAAAAATTCAATCTACTACAATATCGCGTGTAATCGCTAACTTAATAAGTAATTTAAAATTAGGCTTCAAATGTTAAAGTATACATTGTACATTTAAATATAAATTAGTTACACGATTCCTGAAATAAGTTCAACTATAGATTATCTTATTTTACTTTTTTTAAACTGTTTTTTCACACTTAGGATTAGAAAACTTGTTTAAAAAAATATAAAAATTTAAACGCAGCGGGATTCAAACCCGCGCCTCTTGTAAACAGTCCAAGCGCTCTGACCGCTAAGCCATGTGGTCTACTACCAGCTGCTTCGAAATTCTTAAACGTTTTGTTATAACTTATTTACGTAGTTAGCATTCCGAATCTGTTCGAATGTCACTGCGTTCAAATTTTTATACATTTTTTATATTATACATTACTTTAGTTTACAACACCATTTGTCAACTATCATTGAGAGTTATATTTTGAATCAATAATTTTGGTAGTAAAAAGAAATTTCTTTTGCTTTCTATGTTAGTTTTAGTAAATTGAAGTATTTATGTTAATCTTAAGTTTGGTGTGTAAGTTAGTTTAACAATAACGCCAATATTAGGTTAAAATTCACAAGCAAAAAAAACCATTGTTACCCAAACCACGTAAGCTGCAATCAGACCAATCCGCCTCAAAAAATATATAAAACCAAAGAAATTTGCTAATTAGATTAGCAAAAAAATAGTAATTAGTTCTCCCGGCAAGAGAATTTTCGCTTAGTTAAGCCCAAAAGTATCATATGTCTCAGTTACTTTAAGGAAGCCTAAAAATCTAGCAAAATCCCCCCAGTGAGGTACACGGGAGGAGGTCCCGTGAGGTCAGGCACGCAACGTTTACTTTGCTTCGTACACGATATTTTAACATATTTATTAATACTGAATGAGCGTGTTTTGAATTTTGTTCGGAAACAGTAATTTGTTAAACCAATAAACCTACTAAAATTGTAGGATTCGTCATTGTCTAAATAAACGAAAAATCCGCGAGTGTTTTAGCGATGCTATTAAATTTTAGAGCGATGTTTTTTGTACTTATATTTTATTTTTATATAAAATATACTGTTCCCGAGGGACGTTTAAATTTTAACGCGTTGACTTATGTTTAGTTAAACTCAATTTATTACTCGCGTATTTGTTCCTACTTGGTTCTAGTTTGTTAATAACGAAAATATTTTCAAATTCCAAAGCAATCATTTTAGTGCTTTAATTAAAAAAATCTTTACTAGCTGTTACTATTGTTACCTTCATTCCAACTCCCTTTAGGTGTTAGCTAAAATTTGATTTGTAGAGCTTATCCAGTGGATTCGATTCCCGTTTGGGTCAATTTAAAATTATAATTAGTTTGAGTATATATATATTTATATATATATATATATATATATATATATATATATATATATATATATATATATATATATATATATATATATATATGTTAGGAATGTTATGGATTCGATTCCCGGTCTGATAATAATAAACCTATACCGTAAGTCAATAATTACAAAAATATAATTGGTTCGAGAGTATATTTACCTAAGTTACCTACATGTGACCTAGATTTGACTTATGTCGTTATTAATAAAGTTTATTTTGTATTTTCAAAATGTTTTTTAAAGTAGTTCTCTTGTTTAAAATACGAACCCTAAACAAAACAAAAAAAACCAATATCACCAATACGCTGCGTGGTTAGCGGTTACGAGTCGTGCTATACAAGTGCACTGTAGAGCGTGGCTACTCGGGCGACCTCGAGCACACGTGGGTCAGCTGAACTGATGCCAAGAACGTTTACTCTGGAAATGGGTCGATGCATTTTATATTGCTAACTACTTCACCATTCAAACTTGATAGATCTATTCTATGTAACAATTTGTTTTAAATATATACACGCCATTGTAAATACTAATGTCATTAGGTAAGACGATTTTATTTAGAAGTTATTGATCTGGTTAAGTTTAGTGCGGATTTAAGTTACGTCACAAATGAAGTATTGTATTTGTTGTGTAATATTGTAAGGTAGTGGGTACAGCGTTTCAAAGGTAGTGTGTTCGATTTCCACTCAAAGTATCTATGATTAAACTGTCTTAATTTCTCCGTTTTGGTGAGAAAAATGAGGCCGGTTATGGCGCAGTGGGCAGGGTCTGACTGTAAAATGCGATCGGTTGTGAGTTTGTTTCCCACTCGGGGGAGTGATTCATTTTAAATTATTTTCACTTCCTAGCAATGGTAAGACAAAGTCTGGTAAGGCGTTGAAGTCCACCACTGAACATGCAATATCTCGAATTCGGTGAAGAGCGCAGTACGAAGTGTCTACCCCTTTATGCGGGATAAAAACGTGAAGCTAAAAAAACAAGGTGTTGGGCTCGACACTTAATAAGGAAAGCGGAGGACGGAGTGTCTTGACACTAGGCTCTCTCTGACTATATACATATCAGTCGCTACTAATATATATATATATATATATATATATATATTTCTTTTCAATTTCCATTTAGCGGATACACCCACTTACTGCAAAGTAAAGTAAACATTTAATTTCACATTTGAATTGCCAATGTGTATAAATTATACATACATACATACATTTGTACATGTGTTCCGCTTCCCACAGATTGTGACGAGATCTACCAGAGGATGTTTTCAGATGGAGGTCTGTTTGTGTGCGTGTGAACTTACAATAAAATATAAGACTTTTTTTAATAACCTATTTTATATTTTTCTTAAAAAAAAAACCTAACCATTTCTATTACGTATAAAGCCTGTTGTTTTAGTTATTTATTATAAATCTAGCTAACACTTAATATAATTTCGTTATCCTTTTAAAGGGCGTTCTACTAGACGCGTTGTAACAGGCTTGGACTCGACTTACCACTGTCACTTAATGGCAAATTTCATATTTTAAAAGAGGTTCTCCTATTGAGGTTTTATATATTTAACTTAAAATTGCAATGAAGAGTTAAAAATTTGCAACAACAAAAATAGTTAATAAAATAAAATCAAATAAGGTTAGTATAAAAAACGCTAACGTTTTAGCGATTGTGTGCGTACTAATTTAGTTTTATATATGTGTGTGTGTTTTTGTGTGTTTGTGTGTATAACCTGAATGCGATTTGTTTTCATTAACACAACGATAAAGAGCCGCTCTGATTTATTCGCGATTGTTACACGAATGCTTTAATTTTCTAATGGAATCCCGTTTACACGTTACGACTACGATACGACATTTTAATGGAGAACGTGTTTTTACGATTGTTGTAGTATAACAAAGGTTTCTTTACAATTTATGGAGGCCGATCGTGGCGCAGTGTGACAGCGTCTGACTGTAAATGCGATCGGTTGTGGATTCGCCACTCGGGAGAGTGATTATATTTGAAAAACTATTTTCATTTCCTCTCTCTGGTGAGACAAAGTGCAGCGTTGAGTTCTAGAACTTAACACGCAATCTCTCGAATTCGGTGGAATGCGAAGTACGGAGTGTCTTAACACTGTATACCTTACTACGCGGGACAAAAAGCGTGCAGTTAAATAAAAAAGAAAAAAAATACAGTTAAATAATTCGAAGTTTGAATAATATTACATTACAATATACTCATGTATATTAAATAGTATTTTACTCATTTTGTGAACTTCCAAGAATAACACGTATATTGTTAAAACGATTTTTAAGAGAATTTTATTATTTACTTGTTTCATTATAAAATTATATGCATTTCGTTGTATGGAATTAAATTGGCTTTATCTCTGAAGCTCACGAATAAAAAAAGTAATCTAAGTTAGTCTGTTAAAGGGTAAATAGTGATATATAATATTTCCCACTGTTTTAGTTTATACACTATAGTAATGTAGCTAGGTCTTATTGAACATGGAAGTAGTAAGCCCATGTTACACTGGAGAGATAATTTATATAATCTATACATAACTAGGGACAGTCCGTAACTTCACTTGTGGACTCGGCTCTGGCTATGTTATATATATATATATATATATATATATATATATATATATATATATATATATATAGTTATATAATTATTATGACATAAAACAAATACTAAACGTTAAAGTAAGGAATGAAAACATTATTCAAATCGGTTCAGCTGTCTGAGATTAGCGTGCGCTAACGTAAAGACAAACAGATATACAGACAAGCAACTCAAAAATCAATATTTTGTATTCTATTACATTAATAAAAGCCTCTATTACTCTTTTCTTCTATATCTTCCATGAACAGACAGCAATCACTTACATTTTCAATATATACGTATATATTTAAATTTTATTAAAAAATACCACAATATAGAAGTAAAACAGCGTGCCAGAAGTAAATGTAGTAATTAATAATATTCGCTAATAGAATCACACGCTAGACTCTACTTAGGCGGTAATTAATTACGCAGTGTTACGTAATTATTTCAGTACGAATTATTTTTCAGGGTTCCATGTAATCTGCTAATGCCCTGAACACTTGTGTCAGATTACATATGTGTGGAAATGATTTTGGTAAAAGTATGCTCTCAAGATTCCAATATGTAGAAGAAACGACCGTTAGTAAAAATTTTATTTTTTACAATTTTTTTTAGCTTCACACTTTATTCCAAATAGCAGAGTAGATGGAAAGTACCGAGTGTCAAGACACTCCATACTCCACTTTTCACAGAATTTAAAACTTTGCGTGTTCATTGCTAGAACTTAACTCCACGTTTTGTCTTGTCAGAGCGAGTCAATAGAACAGGTAAATATTATACAATCATTCCCCTGAGTGAGAATCAAACCCACAACCGTTCGCGTTAAAACCAGACGCTGTCCCGCTGTGCCGAACACCTTTTCTTCGCTTACATGAGTAAAGTACTTCATAATGTGTATTTTATAACGAAAGGTCTTTGACCAAAACTTTATCCCGCATAGCAGGGTAGATAGAAAGTACCTAGTGCCAAGACAATCCTTTACTCCGTACTTTGCTTCCCGCCGAATTCAAGACATTGCATGTTGAGTGATGGAACTCAACGCCGCACTTTATCTTATAACAGAGCGAGGATGTGAAAATAATTTAAATATAATCAGTCTCCCGAGTGGGGATCGAACCCATAACTGATCGCGTTTACAGTCAGTCGCTGTCCCAGTGCGTCACGACCGGTCAAAGATATTCCTTTATTTATTCATCATGATTTGTATAGTTAAGTTACTTTGTCTTTATGAAAAGGCAAATAAATCGATGTAAAGGACATTTCCGAGCCCGCCCGCTCCCAGCCAGATAACACTCGTCGACTTTAACACTTTAATATCATTTAATTACTGTTCGGTTACGTCGGCGCCAATATTTTAATAATTTTATACCGAATGATACTTTGTTCACGCTAAATATATTACGCTTTGAAGCGGTTTTGTACAAATGATTTTCTGTTTATAACGTAGTTCCGGTACATTTGCGAGGATTTAGTCTATATTGTACACATATATTTGAAAGATTTTTTTCGTTTAGCTTCACGCGTCTATCCCGCATGGCAGGGTAGACAGAAAGTACCTGGTCTCAAGACACTCCGAACTTCGCTTTCCACCGACTTCGAGACATTGCGTGTTGAGTGGCAGAAATCAGTGCATTTTATTTTAACACAAGGAAGAAGTGTAAATAATTTAAATATAATCAGTCCCCCGAGTGGGAATCGAACCCACAACCAACCACGTTTACTGTCAGACGTTGTCCCACAAGACGGGTCACAAATATAATATCTTACGATACCGTAAAATATCTTTATTTTTAGCTTGCAGGTTCTTTTTTCCGTATAGCAGGGTAGACAGGAAACACCTAGTCTCAAGACACTCCGTACTCCGCTTTTTACCAAATTTGAGATATTACGTGTTGAATGGAGGAACTCAACGCCGCAATTCTTCTTTTAAGAGCAAAGAAATGAAAATTATTTGAAATATAATCAATCCCCCAAGTGTGGTAACTTTCGTATCAGGTTTAAGTTAATCCAGCAACATGTTAAAAGAACAGTATCATTTATATATATATATATATATATATATATATATATATATATATATATATATATATATATATATATATATTACCATTTGATTACTATAAGTAAATAGAATATTCCATGAAGTCGTACTAAATGGACCTATTGAATATGAAATGAGGTCAGGCCAGTAAGCAGTCGCTCTTTATAAATGTGTACCTGGTGTTAGGTAATTTAGCGAATACTGAGAAACTAGGAGACAATGATAGTAGGAAACGCTATATCGATAAAATAAACAGTAAAGAAATATATTAAAAAAATACTTTCTGTTTATTATAATATTATGTATTTGGTAAATATGTGACTATATGTATAATAATTGAGATTATGTTACCTTCTTGAAGAAATAATTAAATTTTTGTACCAGTGGCAACAAAAGTGCGGCGTTGAGCTCCATCGCTCAACACGCAATGTCTCTAATTCGTTGGTAAACGAAGTACGGAGTGTCTTGACACTAGGTACTTCCTATCTACCCTGCTATGCGGAGTAAAAGCGTGAAGCTAAAAACACAACGCCGCCCTAAGTTGATTAATACGACTCGCAGTATTCCTAACTGTAGAGGAAATAGAGAGCGTAGTGACTCATCACTACTCTCTATCCGATCGTTCAATACTGCGCACACACTAGACTGTTTCAGGTGAAATAAATAAATAACAACAAATCAAGTTGCATTACCGTCGACCAACAAAAACGAGACGCGCCGATTGAACGACAAGTGTTTGCGCTTCCCTCGCGGTACATATTTACATAATTCGTCGCCGGGATTTCCGTTTAAACTGAATCTTTTTAATTGAATCCGTTCATTTCAATATGACAATACGCCGACGATGGGTGCGCGGGGGTGTGCGGGAGTGTGCGGGGGTGCGCGGGGTTGTTAGGGGGTGCGCGAGGGGGTGCGTTGGGGGGGACAGGTGCGAGACTTCAACCATTCTTTGTCGGACAAACTTACTGAAAATGTTTGCGGAAACACAGTTTTGTGGTATTCATTAAAACAATCCAATTCCCTCATTTCCACATCGGAATGTACTCTTTATGTTCTTCCGGTAACTGTACACTTTGCTCCAACTTTCATTTGATGTTGAGTTTTATGAAAATATATACAAATATATACATTTTAAATGAAACTGTTTTAAACGGTTTAATCGCGAATTGTATGGTATTCGAAAATACATTTTTGGAAACCTGACGCTTCAAACAATGTACAGTAGTCCGCGGTCATACTTGTGGGTAGACTGAGGTGATATTTGTCTGTCAGTTGATACAAAAATAAATTATATCAATCTACCGCCATCTGTTTCCTAGTTGCCTCGCGTAATGCCCTGGATTCTTGCAGAATGAGCTGACTGTATCTTTATCTCTGGTGTGGTGGATTTCAATAGCCTCGCGGACCATTCTGGGAATTTATCTACTTCCCCTAGCGAGGATATATGGCTTATCAACCTGATGTAGTGGTTGGACTTATTCATTGTATGTTCACACACAGCTGATTGCAATGCACGCCCATTTTTTACATCAAATATGTGTTCCTTCACACTAATCTCTATAACTATCATACATTGATCAAACAAAGAGGAGGAAAATATACGCGATTAATCCGTTTAAAATAGTTTCATTTAAAATGTGTAAAAATCTCGAAATCTCATTTAATATATCTTATTTAATATAGAAATTCAGTTTAAAACACACGTTTAATATATTTTAGGTTAAATTTACATTCTGTGTGTGAAAAACGATCTAATTTCCTGAAAGTAAAAACAAGCAACCATACAAATACTATTATAATTAATATAACATACGCTTGTAAAATAATTTACGAATAAAATTTGTAATTAAACATTCCTACATATGAATTGTTTTATATATTTTTTTATTATTAAAAAGGCCCAACCGGGAACTAAACCTGCACTAGCTACGCCAGAGATACTCATAGAAGTGTATTGCGTAATGTATAGTGTATTTGATACTCTCTCGCACGTACTCAAATGTAATGGGAACTGAAGTTTTTATTACGAAATTAACTTGGTATATAATTTTCACGTTCTACTTTACTTTACGTTCCGATACACGGCAGATGTACGTCCGGGACTTTGACACCGCTATTTATTGACGCTGAGAACATTTTATTTAAGGATGAATCTGAATATATTGGTAATTTCATCCATATTGGAATGGCGGTTACACAGACTTCATGTAATTACTAGTTATTAACATATATATATATATATATATATATATATATATATATATGTATAATTCTATATACTTTACAGCTTAACCTAGCGCAGCTAGTGACGGTCCGCGGGGTGTTAGTGGCATTCATTTATTTTTTAATTTATATTGTTTTATACTTACGCATCTCCAACATTTCATGAAAATCTTGAAAATTCTACGTTATATACATTTCGGCACATATATTTTTATTATATATTGTTCTAAAAGTGTTCTAAAGTTCACAGTTTTGGTAGCAGACGAAAAGTAATTAATTAAATAAATATAAATTTCTAATGCGGCAGTTCCCAATGACATTCATATTTTATTTAAAATGTAAAGAACATCAGAAGAATCTATACCAGATGTTCCATTCCCCGTACAGTTTGAAATTGTGTTATCACGTCTCAAATAACCATAGCAGAGTACAGAGTGCCTGTACACTAGCACTAGTGCTTCTTGTCCACCCCGCTATGCTGGATACAAGTGGGAAGCTTAAAAAGAAGCGGATCTAAGCACCGTGTTAGTCTTACCAGAGTGGGGGGAATGAGAATAATTGTTATAATCACAAAATAATTTCTTCAACAGGGAATGAAATTCACGATCGATCGCGTTTCCAATTAGACTGTAGACTTAAATAATATTAGAAGAAAATTGAAAAATCAATATTTGCCATCTTAAATAGTTATTACACGAATTAATAACTGTTATTTCACGTCTCACGTCTGATTAGCAAGCAGCGGGTTCAAGTTTGTAGAGTAAACTAGAATTTGAATACAAGCGCCCGCGGCGCGGCGGCAGACGCCCGACAGTTGTTGTTACCTCGATACCCGATACATTATGTTCATTATGTACCTACTTTGAGAAACTTTCACGTTACTTTGTGTGTATTACCTTAAACTTATACACTATATTACGTAAGGGCTCTTGTACACTTATCGTATTTATACGAAAATATTTTTTATATCTTTTTTGTTGATAAATATTAATAATAATAATAATTCTAAATTATTTTGCGGCGTTGAGTTCCACCACTCAACAGCAATGTCTCAACTTCGGTGGAAAGCAAAGTACGGAGTGACGCGGGATAAGAAGCGAAAACAAGAAAAAAAGAATCAACTAATTGCCAGACTAAAAATTATATATATATATATATATATATATATATATATTGTTGTGACGTTATAAGTCACTGCATTCTTTACTTTCCCCTTCCCTTTTTAAGACACTCTACATTTCGCTTTCCGCCGAATTCAAAATATTCCGTGTTGAGTGGAGGAAATGAAAATAATTTATATTTATTATCATTCCACCGAGTGGAAATTGAACCCACAATCAGTCGCATCTACAATCAAACGCTGTGCTACTGCACCACGGGTGGCCTCTACCATTACTTATTTAATGTCAAAAACCAACATTTTATACTATTCTCATATTAAAAAACAAAATTTTTCGTAAATATAATTTTACTTACATTTTTATATATATAAAAGTCATATTATTTACCTGTTCTAGAGATATACAAATATACATATCTCTATTGTAAGGGCTACACTGCAGTGACGGCCAGTGTGGTACGGCTGGTGTAACGTTATTCTGCTACGTCAATACCTGCCGTTACAACCTAAATAAACTATTTTCTTTATAAAACAAGTAAGGAACTTTGTAAAGTACGTATACGTAAAGGGTTCATGTGATAGGTAAAAATTTATTAAAATAGTAACCAAATTCAATTGTATATTGAGTTTTACTTAAAAAAAATCTTTTTTTTTAATAAAATTATATAATTTTATTTAAAAAAATACAGTTGACTATGGCAATATCTAGAGATGAAGTAGATTTCACATAAGAGCGTTTCGTGCTACGTAGTGGTACTGGTATATTAGCTTCGTGCTGAGGTAACACGTCAATGCGGGGTACATGCAGATTGTATAGTAGGAACAAATAGCTCCAGTACACTACTACCTACCTACCAACTAGAGCCAAGGATTAAGGTAAGATTCCACTGCGTTTGGAAATACAGCATTTTTTTATACAATTGTGTTTTATTACATTGATTAGGGACGTTGAGGCCGGTCGTGGCACAGTGTGACAGCGTCTACGTAAACACGACCAGTTGTGGGTTCGATCCCCACTAGGTAGAGTGATTATATTTAATTTTTTTTCACTTCCTCGCTCTGGTAATGGCAAAGTGCGGCGTTGAGCTTGAAGTAGGGATTGTCTTGACACTTGGTACTTTCTGTCTGAAGCTAAAAAAGGGACGTTTTTGTTTTGTTTGAAGCTTTATTATTTATAACATTAAACTTATATTTACGTCATTATTTAGACCTTCACTAACATATATGAGTACGACGGTTTCTAAGCGGCGCGGGTTCGATTCCCGTTGCATTCAAATTTTTATACGTATTTTAAAAATGTTTTCTAATTCTAAGTTTGGAGTAACACTTTAAAAATAGTAAAAATGTTTAAGGTATTCATTATTAATTAAAAGAGGCCGGTTATTCAGCCCCCGACTGCAATTGCGATTGGTTGCGGGATCGATTCTTGCCGGCTATATTTAAATTATTTTCATTTCCTCGCTTAGATAAGACCAAGCACGACGTTAAGTTCCTCAATTCAATACGCAATGTCTCGAATTCGGCGAAATGCGGAATGCAGAGTGTCTTGGCACTAGGTACTTCCTGTCTCTACTTCCTGTCTATGCGGTATAAAAGCGTGAAGCTAAAGATAATAGTTATTAATAAAAGCATTGTCGTTGTCATTCTAAGACGCTTTTATAGCACAAGAGCAATGTCTAAGAAAAACGAATGTCTAGACTTAGAAAAAATCATTGCGGATACCGTCACTACCGAAGGCAATATTTACTTTTAAATATATGAGAAATAGTGGATAAAAAATAAATTAAGGCCGGTCGTAGCCCAATGACAGCGTCTGACTGTAAACACGACCAGTTGTGGTTTCGATCCCCACTCGGGAGAGTGATTATATTTATTTTTTTTTTTTACTTCCTCGCTCTGGTAAAAACAAAGTGCGGCGTTAAATTCCACCATTCAATAAGCAATGCCTTGAATTAGGTGGAAAGCGAAGTGCAAAGTGTCTTGATACTAGGTACTTTCTGTCTACACTACTATGCGGTATAAGAAGCGTGAAATTAAAAAAAATATAAATTTAATTGACTAAAATAAAACTCGACTTGCTATTGCAATCACTTAGAAATCGTAATATCATAATTTACTATAAAATAAAAATAACTTAAAAAAACTGTTTATTTCTTTACAATTACTTACAATTCCCTAGATTACGTACGATTAAGTATTTTTTAATTATTTTTTTAATTATATACATAGTGATTATAATGGATTTGTACGTACTGCATTTTGCTTAATAGAGTGAGATACGCTAGTGTTATGATTCTCTATTCTACATCGTCTGTTTCTCATAATAAGCAAAGCCACTATATGTAACTAAGCTAGAAATTTGCCTTTGTATATGATTTGAAACCAAAACCATATCCCACGCCACTGTACACGTAAAATGATATTAAAGCCCATTTTAATCCCTATATATCGTTCATACTATACTAGCTGTTGTAATTGAAATTACTGAACATATAGGATACATATATGCATCTCATTTGCAATATTAAATAAGTATAACAATACATTTTTATTCTTTCCACACTCATGTTTTAAATAGAACGAATTAATCTCTTTGTTTGCGTATAACGCTCCGTCGATTACGAACAAATGTTATTTTATACAAGAGTGTTATTCATTTTATAATATTAGATGTTAAGTTATTCAGAACGTTCGTTGTTATATATTAGTATGTGGAATTCTAACATTGTCAGCATCTAAATCAGTTACACTTGAATGCCACGCCACATCACGCCACGCCACGCCACGCCACGCCACGCTACGCTACGCCACGCCACGCCACACCATGCCACGCCATGCCGCGCCTAACGATATGTTAATTTTAATAAGCTAATAATAAGCCCCTTGATATTGCGATTATCTATTTGTCTGCGCGTTCACTTATGTGTTCGTTGTTTGAATACATTTGTGATTAAATTTGTCATATAATGTTTTATCTATAAACTACTTGTTAACGATCCAAAGTAAGCATATTAATATGAAAATATCTTAATTAATCCACGTATCTTTTCCATTTTATGTGCTAGGTAGAGAGGCTAGTAATTCACTCTCACTCACTCTCTTTATCGCCTCTTGTCGATCTTGGCGGATGTAGCCGACTTCTCATTGCATCTTATAAATCCGAAAACACACCAAATGTTATATAACAAATAATTTCTCCGAATTTGAACCCATAACTGTCACACAAACACGTGTCAACAGCAAATCTGCAATATATCATAAACTAAACATACATATATAATAAATACATCAAGATCACATCCACCGTATTAGTCATCTCGTGCTCAATGTCAGTGCTACTGTCAGGTGTCAGTTGTGTCAGGCGACGGACATCTTGCCTCCTCGTGTTACGCAAACACACAATCAAACACACACAGTACTCGCTCTACTTGCTCTTACATGATGATTAAGCAAGTTAAAAAGTCCACTGGTTTCAAATAAAGTCCTTTAAAAGTTTAAATTACATTACGGGAATGTAAAAGTTTAAAAACTTCTCTACCGCCATGTAGGGGAAGATTGAAGTAAAGCAACAAATTTCAAAGCATACTTCATGTATAAGAAATGTTACTTAAAATATTATTTTTGTTAGTTTTTTTTTTTTTTTGATAAATCGGTAACCGGATTATTTTTAAGGCATCGTCACATGCGAAACTTTTTTGAGAAGTTTCAAATGAAACCATTTTAAATAGATTAATCGCGTATATTTTGGTATTCGAATATTTTCGAATACCAAAATATACGCGATTAATCGAATTTTGAAAAACCCGAGGTTACGAAAATTGTATGTTAGTATGTGGTCACGGGTATAAACTATGTAAAAAATTAAAGACCTAAGTTTTTTTTAGCTTTACGCCTAAATCCCGCATAGCAGGGTAGATAGAAAGTACATAGTGTCAAGACACTCCGTACTTCGCTTTCCACCGAATTCGAGACATTGCGAGTTGATTAGTAGAACTCAACGCCGCACTTTGTCTTTATCACAGCGAGGAAGTGAAAAAAAAATATAATCACTCTTCCGAGTTGGGATTGAACCCACAACCGATCGCGTTTACAGTCACCACGTTTACTGCGCCACGACCGGCCTCAAGGCGTTTTAAGTAGTTTAGTTCATGAAATTAGAGATGTTATTATGAATTTTATACTATTTAACGTGAAAGTTTAAAATAGTATTTAAAATTAAATTATTATAAAGGTATAATTATTTATATAGCAGAATAGTTTAATCAAACTAGTTTATAATTTAGATTTGTGTTTATTTTCTGTGAAAAGATTCTATCAACGTGCCCTACTTATCTAATATGAGGTATTATTTCGAAGTAACTATAAAACACATTAGGCCAATGAATGAAATGGCATTTTAAATAAAATTTACGTCGGGAAATGCAATTGAAATGCATCTAAAGAAAGAGAATTAAAAATAATAAATAAAGCTTAAACCTAGTAAGTGATAACAACAGACACCGCATTACACTTTGAGCATGTCACTTCCAAAACTGACACACTTCAGCAAAGTGAGTGACATCTCCGGGGCGGCTGCGACGAGCTCGCGACAACGTCACAGGCATCGCTGCCCTTTGACTTGCCGAACCGGAAACCCACGTCTGTGTAAACTAAATATATGTTTACATTGCCCGTCTGGACGGTGACGTTATATATTACTGTACTAATACTCAAGTATAATATTAGTAAGAAGATATGACAATCTAAAACACTAAGAGGATCTAATGACAACCTATTCCGCTCACATTGTTTTCACTTTATTTGCTTACCTTACAGCAGGGTAGATTGAAAGTATCCAAGACAAGTGTCAAGACCCTCCGTACTCTGTTTTCCTCCGAATTCGGTTCATGGCGTGTGCAGAGGGGCAACTGAACGCAACGCTTTATCTTACCAGAGCCAGCAAATGACAGTAATTTTAAATATAATCACTACCCCGAGTGGAAATCGAACCCACAACCGATCGCATATACAGTCAGACGACGTCAGACTGCACCATGAACGACCTCATTCACTTCATTTAATTGGATTTATATTCAAAGTTTAATACGTAGGTAAAATTAGAAACCATACTTTATGTAGTAACTACCCTCGTGGCAACTACCCTCGAAATTATATTAAAACATGCATATGTATTTACTTAAAAATATTCCACGCCTCGCTCCTAAAAAGCCTTATCAGTTTATCGCGTATTTTCAGGCAAATCATATTAAGAGTACAAGTTACGTAACATTTGTGCTGGAAATGACGAACCCCAGACAGGCGCGTGACGGGACTGCCTTATAACGTTACAAACGTTTGAATAGCGGAACGTCGAGCCAAAATGCTATTCGTATATAATAAATACTCCAATATGTACTACTTCAATAAAAGGTATGAGCTTTTCATACAAGTAATAGCTCTAGTCTAGACTTTAAAATTGAGTATAGAGAATTATGGAAAATATTTATCAATATTATTTGATATATTATTGATTAAGATAGAAATACTTTTAACAACTCCACACAGACTAACATTTCTTATTTATTTTAAATGAAACTATTTTAAACGGATTAATCGCGTATATTTTGGTATTCGAAAATACATTTTTGGACACCTGACGCTTCGAACACTTTACAGTAGTCCGTGGTCACAGGTAGACTGTGGTGTAACTGTGGTAAAAATTACACGTGTCCAAAAATGTATTTTCGAATATATAGTTAAAATAGTTTCATTTAAATTGTAGAAAAGACGAGAAAATCAAAGATCTTATTATTTTTTGTTTATTTTTTTCGGCTTCACGATTTTAGCCCGCATAGCAGGGTAGTCAGGAAGCACCTAGTGTCAAGACACTCCGTACTCTGCTTTCCACCTAATTCTAAACATATCGTGTTGAATAGCGGAACACAACGCCACGCTTTTTCTTACCAGAGCGAGAGAAGGTTGATCATTTTAAATAAACTCATTCCTCCAAGTGGGAATCGAACCCACAACCGAACGCGTTTATAGTCAAACGCTGTTCCACGAGACACGAACGGTTATAAAGTGTTCTTGTTAATAGTTCATGGCATGTGTTGTTTTCAATACAATTATTAAATGAGGCGATAGTAACGTAGTAGAATAGTACACCGTAAACGCCATCGATTGCGAGTTCGATTCCCACTCGGAGGAATGATTTCGTCTAAAATTTGATTTGAACTCTATGACAAAGCGTATCGATCAACACATAATGTCTCGATTTCGAGTAGAAAGCAGTCAGTGAAGTGTCTTGACACTATGTAATCTCTGACTACCTTGCTACATATTTTTAAAATTATCTGCTTAAATTTATACAAGTGACTGGTACGGCAAGGTTGTGAACACCAAGACGTACATATCTAATATATATAGATATATATATATATATATATATATATATATATATATATATATATATATATTAGATATGACTATCACAACATATTGACGTTTTAACTATTTTTAGTGTTTACATTTATTATCAGAAAACATTTTTAAAGAAACATAAATATGTTGAACACAGCGAGATTCGAACCCGCGCTCCTTGTTACCGTTTTAAGTGCTGTGACCACTAAAGCATGCGTTCTGTATCCGGCAGCGTATAAGAACATAATTCGATAAGCTATATAAAAATGTTTAATTTTACACAATAAGAAAACTTGAAGGGCCTCTAGCGACTTAGTATATAGCGCGGGAAGTGGAAATGGAATAATTTATAAAGTAAATAGGCCACGAGAGACGTATTCATACCTGCAATTTATCTCATTTTTATTTTTTCAGTAAATTAATACCAACGTTAGTGGAGCGTACGCAATTTTTTTAAAATGTATTGTTTATTTTTAGCTTCACGCTCTTATCCCGCATAGCAGGGTACCGAATGTGAAGACACTCCGTACTTTCCACCGTATTCGACACTTTGTGTGTTGAGTGGTGGGACTCAACGTCGCTTTGTTTTTTGTTGTTTGTCTTACCAGAGCGAGGAAGTGAAAATAATTTTAAACATAATCACTCCTCTGAGTGGGGATTGAACCCACAACCGGTCGCATTTACAGTCAGACGCTGTCACACTGCGCCACGAGCGGCTCCAATTATTTACATATTTTTTAAATATATTATTACATAGTTATGAATATTCCTAAAAAAGGAATGCGGCAATTATATTTAAAAACGCTTGGTTAATTCAATCTAGAGAAGAAGACGAACTAGAAAAAGGTAGATAGGAGATCTAAATGTAATAGCAGGAATAGAGTGGAGAAAGAAAGCTATGAAAAGAGAGATGTGGAAAGAACTGGGGGAGATCTTTCCCCGTGAAGAGATTGCAATCATCTGTAGTAAAATAAACAATGACAACCAAAGATAAATAATTTGAAAAAATCGTAAATAAAAAAAATATATTAAAAAAATCATTAAACGATAAAAAAGAAAAGAAAATAATAAAATATTAAAAAATAAGTAGGCCTGGTAATAATAATAAAATAGTTAATGTATTAGTTGTATTGTGTTGTCACCTTGCCTCGCTGGGCAAGTGGCGATGAAAAACTCAATAAGCAATGTTCATATTAGAATAAGTTTCATACAAATGTACCTTCATATGATAAGATCTTTGCAATTATTTCACATTTTAAATGAAATAATTTTAAACGGATTAATCGATTATGTTTTGGTATTCGAAAACATATTTTTGGAAACCTGACGTTTCAGTACAGTATTTTAAAATAATTATATTTAAAATGTATATATATATTATCGTTGTATATACTATAATGAAGTACCGTAGCGTTTCGCGCTCCATCCTCTCTGACTACCCCGTAAGGGATATACCCCGTAAAGCGTAAAATTAAAAAAAATATATTAAAAAAATAAAGCTTAACGTTTAGCAGTTATTTTATTTAAGCATCAACTTACTAATTCATACTAACAAATTTTTATTCACAATAATAAATAAAGTAAATAAAATACAAAAGAAAATCGCTGCCATTCCTAGATTTATTTTAATTTAAATCAAATATACAGAATATAATTATAAGTGAATATTTAATTGCCTTACACACACAATACTCTGCGAGACATAAGTGAGGGGCTACAATATGGATAATTCAATTATAACGCTACAAACTCCGCCCTCCATTAGCTAAATACGCTATTGTGATATTACCAACTAATTTCACTTAATATTGGCGCGAATAGAGTCGTAAATTAAATTTGAACGAAATATTGCCGATATTATGAGCAAGTGTGCGAGAGTTGAGACTCGAGGGGGACTTATTAAGCGACACGTTTTTCCTTCGACATTCATGTAAATATATTAAATGTGTAAAACCAATTCGGTTTTATTGAAATATTGCGCCGACAGGTTGGTCTACTTGTTGACTTGCTCTTTGTTTGAAATTCTAAATGTGTTAAATATGTTGGCTAATAGCGCAGTGCACAGTGCGAAATTGCTAACATTAATCTTAAGTAATAATAATATAAAGTTTAAATATAAAATATATGACATTGATATTATGTAAAAGGGGTTAGACAAACTCATACACTCAACAGAATTTGAATGCAACGGGATTCGTATCCGCGCCTTTTGAAAACCGTCCAAGCGCTTTGACCATTAAGCCATGCGTTCTACTACCGGTTGCGTTGAAATTCTTATATGTACGTTTGTTACAAATTAATTATGTTGCTAGTATATAACGTATACGAATTTCAACGCAGCTGATAGTAGAACGCGTGACTTAGCGGTCAGAGCACTTAGAACGGTTTCCAAGAGGCGCGGGTTGAAATCGAATTATTCAAAAATTTTTTCTAATCCTAAGTGGAATAATACTTTAAAGATAGTAAAATATGTTTTATATTTATTGGGAAATAGTTGAGAATACTTTTAAAAAAATATTCAAAATTTAATTATATTTTAAATTAATTAATTTTAAATATCTTTCCACAATTTACATTTTTCATCTCAAAACGATCTTTTTGACGCTGCTTGCAACATTTTTAAGCCTCACTTACTGTTACTTAGTTAAAGGAAAGCGTTGCCGAAACACAAGTTCCTTTGTTTATATTTAAATTATATTTTTTTTTCAATAATAACAGTTTATTTACTAAAATACATGGTATAAGTACATTCTAGTGGAAAAAATAATAACGTTATATTTAACTTCTTAAGTTTGTAAAGATACTACCACTGTACTTACTGTTTAATACAAAATGATCATACCGAGAATAATAACTTGAATAGAGCCCGTTCGTGGCTTAGTGACAACGTTTGAGTGTAAACGCGATCGGTTGTGGATTCGATCCCCATTAGGGGGAGTGATTATATTTAAATTATTTTCACTTTCACGCTCTGCTAAAACCAAAGTGCGGCGTTAAGTTCCATCACTCAACACGCAATGTTTCGAATTCGGTGGAAAGTGAAATACGGAGTGTCTTGACACTAGGTACTTTCCGTCTATCCTGCTATTCGGGATAAAAGCGTGAAGCTAATATAATAATTTGAATAATCAAAGTGAACCGAAAACAAACACGATTTTCATACATTCAAAATGAAACCCAATAAAATATAATATCACCACCAGTGTACATACTCACCGCGGATCGCATACATTCCTATCCCAATCGTAACTACAAGTGGTTCAACATTATAATATTATCAGTGCTAACATTTACAGCTCGAGCAGCGGCCGGGATTAGCCTAATTAAACATTAAATTTTAGTGGAACGCCAGCTAAAACACGCCGGAGTGTTTAATTGCAGCTCTTTCGTGCTATTGAAGGCATATGGCGTTGTTTTGGTCAATTATAGTTTGAGCGCGAACATTGCACTCGACATATGCTGCGCTTGCACTGCGGTAATGCCCATTTACCTGCATCTGGTTTCCTTTGAATTAACGGAAAAGTGTTTATAATAGCATGGAGTCTGCGTGGTGTTATAATTATGAATAAACATACGTACGTACTGCTTATTGTAGAGAGTTTAAATTTCTAATAATAGAATAAGAAAAGAGAAAAGAGGCCGGTGGCGCAGTGCGGCGTTTGACTGTAAACGTGATCGGTTGTGGGTTAGTTCCTCACTCGGGGGAGTGGTATTTAAAATCGATAAGACAAAGCGCAGTGTTGAGTTCCACCACTCCACAAACAATGTCTTGAATTCGGAGAAAAGCGAAGTACGAAATGCCTTGACACTAGGTACTTTCTGTCTACCCTGCTATGTGGAATAAGATACTGTGAAGCTAAATAAATAATAATAAGAAATTTAATGTTTATTTATTTTTTATAATGGCACTAAGTACAAC
The DNA here is from genome assembly GCA_032432895.1 of Dryadula phaetusa. Classification (NCBI taxonomy): domain Eukaryota; kingdom Metazoa; phylum Arthropoda; class Insecta; order Lepidoptera; family Nymphalidae; genus Dryadula; species Dryadula phaetusa. The sequence continues at coordinate 68,878 of JAOYRS010000013.1, read as the reverse complement.
TTTAAAGACTAACTAGAGAAGTCCAGCTATCGACAGTCTTGTACTAGTATCGCGTTGGTCACTTCCGGTAATTTAAGCTTTAAGCTTTATTAAGCTTCACGCTTTTCTTTCCAGCAAGCTAGACAGATAGCAAGATAGACCGGAATTACCTAGTCTTAAGACACTCCATATTCCGCTTTCTAGACATTACGTGTTGATTAGCCGAACTCAACGCCGCACTACGTCTTACCAGAGCGAGGTATTGCAAATAATTTAAACATGGATTATATTTAAATTATTTTCACTCCTCCGAATGGGAATCGAATCCTTATTTACAGTCATATGCTGTCCCACTGCCACTGCTCCACGACTGACTCACTTTGCTTTATTCTAAGAAAATGTAAGTAATATTTTGTTATACTGAAAATATAAACTAACGCTGATATGGGCGTACATATTGTGTACAGTATTTTTAAAATTATTTTTTTTATAGTTAGTTTTTTAATAAAGGAGATTTTCAATCTACTAGATGCTTAGGAGTTTGCTCAAATAATTGAATTATTACTGAACCGACAGTCTCAAAATATATACAGTCTTTTTATTCATATATTAATATATTTTTTAATATTATATTATACAAGCCCAATACTCCTAATCGAATGTACCGTAATCGTTTTATATTGATATATTTTACAGATTATAAATTGTTGAATTATTCGGTAACTTATATATTCAAGCTTTAAATTTTCATTAAATCAATAATTCTGTGCTTAAAATTAAGGCTCTTGGCTTAAAAGAGCTTTGGCGAGCGCTTTCAAATGACAAACGGTACAATGAAATTTTGGTACAGTGGTTCTTTTAAAAACAAAAGTAAAAAACCTGCAGCCTCATATAAAATTATATTCATTTCATCAGATTCAGTTTAATTAAATGTATATTTTTTGCCAAGTTTAATATAATATTAAGAAATTTTCAATATAAATATTACTTTATTTTCTTTATTGCTCTTAAAAAATTAATATGAGATAACCCGATCGGTTGTAGGTTTTATCTCCACTCGAGAGAGTGATTATATTTAAATTATTTTCACTTCCTCGCTTTGGTAAAGTAAAGTGCGATGTTGAGTTCCACAACTCAATACGTAATGTCTCAGAATTCGGTGGATAGCGAAGTACAGAGTGTCTTGACACTAGATACTTTCTACCCTGCTATGCGGGATAAAAGAGTAAAGCTATTAAAATATATATATATATATATATATATATATATATATATATATATATATATATACACGTATACGCAAACATTTATTGTTTTATTATTTAAATATAAAAATTAAATTAATAATAATTTATTATTTCGTAAAAACAATAATTGTTTTGGACTTATATAAAAGGAATTAATAATGTACCAGTGGAAGATATTAAGAATTACAATTAGACACGATGAGAGCGTTTTCCAAACAAAACCAATTGTAAGCAAATGTTCTGAATTACCTAACAGAATGATATTTTTAATATATTTTCTAGACACAGTATCCGTTACATATAAAGTCTAAAGAATGAAAAAGACTTGGGAATTAATTCGATTATCAGCAGCGGAGGCGCAGTGGAGGTCGCAAGACGCGGCCGAGTATTGTACGGGGATTTGGGGCCATCCATAAAATCCTTACATTCGTCACGGCGACATGTTAATGCCGACGTGATGTAGTGAGAAGGGACGACCTCGTCCCACGCAGGAGGCCGGACGTAATCTGTCGCTAAGCACTACACCACTACTGCTATTGATTTTCGTTGATAGTAATTGATCGAACACATTGAGAGTTTCTTATAAAATATTAACAAAGCTAATGTTTAGAACTTCCATAAATATAGTTTTGAAATGTTAATAAAATATTTTTATCTTAATATTTACTATTTTTAAAGTATTATTCGACACTTGGAATTAGAAAATAATTTTGAAAAAAACGTGCAAAAATTTTGAACGCAGCCTGATTTGAATACGTGCCTATTGGATACCGTCCAAGCGCTCTGACCGCTAAGCCATGCGTTCTACTACCAGCTGAGTGAAATTCTTATACGTTTATTATAACTTATTTACGTTGTTAGCATCTCTGTAGAGAGATTTTACATATTTCTACTACTTAAAGATTATTAAGAAATAATCGTTAACAAGAGAGATTGCTATTTTATTTTATTTTAATATTTACTATTATTGAAGTTTTACTCCCCGCTTGGGATTAGAAAACATTGTTGAAAAAACGTATATTTTTTTATTATATATAATGTTATTTTTTCATATTAAATGATAGACAGAGATGGAGATATTACATAACTCAGTATTGAACAAACAAAGTGAATGATTGTGATTATAATAGTATAGTATGAGTTTGAAAGTATATTCATTATCTAGCAAAATAGAAGAAATAAACTCTTTCAAAGACTACCTGTTAAGCAAGTGTTTTAATAGTAGTTATATTAACGTGAAAGAGGAGTGCAAGAGGGACGTTTCAATTATCATAGACTGTAACTAAATAAATTTAGGAATCTGAGTTTCGTTTAAGTAACGACGTAAATACTTAAACAAATTGCAAAGTTTTATCAAAAACTTTAAATAAAATATTAACTGTAGAGCGGAGTTCCTCGCTTTAATAGGAAAAGGTCCCTTTTCCCGAAGAAAAGATAACACTTTTACATTTGCATCAAAAAGTTTTATTTTCTCAAACACTCCGGCGGAGACGCTTCCTCGTTTCCTATTTTGAAATACTGGAATACTTTAATAGATTACATTACAACTAATATAATCGAATTTAAAAAAAAAGTTTTAATCTAAGTTGTTATGTTAAAATGTAATACAGCACAAATATTTAATTATTATTCTTTACATCTCTCTTCTCTCCTTTTATGATAATTTTGGATACAAGATTAAAAAAAATAAATGACGAAAGATGACGAAAAAAAACATTTTTAAATTCGCGATTTTTTCACATTTTAAATGAAATTATTTTAAAGGGATTAATCGCGTATATTTTGTAATTCGAATTATTTCGAATTATATTACATTTGTGGACACCTGATGTTTCGAACACTTTACAGTAGTCCGTGGTGGTATTTAAAATAGTTTCGTTTAAAAACCTATATTATAGATATATAAAAATAATCAACCAGCCAACTATTGAAATTTATATATATATATATATATATATATATATATATATATATACGTTGTTTGATTATATTGATAAATCTCTCTAATTCCACTCTATATATAGAAAAAAAAGTTCATCTTTACTTAATGATGATTTTTCCAGCGTCGCATATAAGATGCCAATGTTCTATTGAGTGGAAACTAGAGCACCAAGTATCAAGATAATCCGGGTCTGATAAACTGACTCGGGAAAGACATTAGATACAATTATTCTCCCGGCGGGGAACCCAAACTATTACACTTATACTGCGACTGACTGTAGTATTGGGCAACGAAAGCCTCATTAACTTATTTTTCCAGCTTAACGCTTTTTATCCCGCATAGCAGGGTAAATATAAAGTACCTAGTGTCAAGACACTCTGTACTTCGCTTTCCATTGAATTCGAGACATTTCGTGTTGAGTGGTGGAACTCAACGCCTTATTTTGTATTACTAGAGCGAGGAAGTGAAAATAGTTCCTAAATATAAGCACTATCCCGATTGGGAATCGAACCCACAACCGATCGCGTTTACAATCAGACACTCGTCCCACTTCGTCCACGACCGCTCTCCATCATATCACTTATATATATCAGTTATATAATTTTCCAATCCATCAGCTGCCTCGAAATAGGGAGGAAAAGGAAAAAATACACAAAAGCCAAATAAGGCCCACCTTTTTGGCAGTCAGCGTGAAACGTACAACATATTACTTACGGTGAAACGTAAGACGACTAAAATCTGGCAACCTCGTGATATGAGCGCGTCGCCGGGTGAAGTGGGGCAATAGGGACCGAGGGACTGAGGAGGGTGACGTCATCGCCCGCGGCCACTCTCTAGCGTGTACCGATGTCACCGCTCGCGCCCTATGTCGGGTATTTGCATACATTGGACTGTCATGTTACCTTTGATCTATTTATTTTTAGTGTTTGGTAGGAATTGACCTGTGAAAGCAAAGGCTCGTGGTTACTAGTGATATGGCCATGGCTTTTTGATATACTTTATTATGTATTCAGAGACCTTACTTTATTATATAGCATAGGTAATACAATACTTCAAGTAACTATACTTATTACGATGTTATATTTCGCTGTTAAGTGAGAGCAATGTCGTTAGAAAAAGTTAGTATTTTTGTAACTTATTTGAAATTGAGTTAAATTTTGTAAAAAAAAAGGGAATTGTAAAAGAAATGGGAAGTTAAAACAAAAGAAGTTTCACGCATTATCTCTCCTAGCAGGGTAGTCAGAGACAACGTAGAGTCAAGACACTCTGTTGACTGCTATCCGCCCATATACATGGAAATGAACTTAATCCTGAACTGTAGCAAAAGCAACGTAAATCATCAAAAATAATATATATAAAATATATTTATAGATAACTACATATTTAGAACTTGCCGGTTCGAAATGTATGAGAAGTAGGTTTTACTTTAAATATAGAATCACAAACCTGTCCTACCTATATTTTTTTCTTTATTGTTATTAATAATAAATGATTTATCTTGTAAAACTTACATTAATGTAAGCAGTTACTTAGAAGAAAGGGTTTAAGGCAGTTTTCTTTAAATATTGTTATCTATCTTAATATGCAGACAGAGGACGGAGTAATATATATATATATATATATATATATATATATATATATATATATATATATATATATATATATATATATATATATATATATATATATATATATATAGCCTGTTCTTTCAATAAGCTATTATAATCACAATCATTCTCTTATTTTTACCCCCATAGTAACCGATCATATGCCGTGAGCATATACTGGGCGTTTGATAGGAAACGTTCTCGTCGGGTTTTGTCGGTTGTAGGAAGTACTCGTAGAGGATAAAAGTACTTAGTAAGATCTTTGATTTTCGCGATTTTTATACATTTTTAATTAAACTATTTCAAACGGATTAATCGCGTATATTAAAAATACTTAGTATTGGCATTATATGGAAAGTTATCTACGTAAGTACACACGTATTGGGTGATGTTCAACATGCCCTGTGAGCAGGTGACGCGCCAACCAGCCGTCACTTACGATCTGAACGGAAAGCAATGAGCGGAGTGTCTTGACACTAGATTGTCTCTGACTACAGTGCCGTGGAGGGTGAAGCATGAAGCTGCTTTCTAATATGTAGTTGAATATGTATTTGAATTTGTTTTATTTTGGATTCGATTTCCACCGATTTCGAGATAATGCGTATTTAATAGTGGAACTTAACGCCGCACTTTGTTTTACTAGAGCGAAGAAATAAAAATAATTTTAAATATAATCCCTCCCTCGAGTGGGGAATGAACCCACAACCGATCGCGTTTACAGTCAGACGTTGTCACACTGTATCACAACCGCTTTTCATTTCATGGTACTATATTGATACTTCCTATATTCTACGTAGTGCCTCGTAAGTAATAAGCGGAGTCGATACGTCACTCAATAGAGCAACGACGCGGTGTAATCAAGTAGCGAGCAAGTCAAAGACGCCGGCACTCTTCCCCCCCCCGCCGCGACTCCCCCCCCCCCGCGACCTACTCAAACACTTTGTTACTTTTGTTACAAGCACTTTATTAACAATACTTTAAGATTGCCGCTCCAGTACATTGGTTTATTTATGTATATTTTCACGCATTTCTTGTTTTCAGCAGATTCAACGGAGAGAAGATAGTGATTAGTCTCTTCATTAATCAATTTCAGCCCCGTTTAATACGTCTTGGTTTTTTAAAATTCTTATCCCAAAGAAGCTTTTAACTCAACGCCAGAAACCACATATAAATATCAAATTTCCTCTTATTTGAGTTCAAACTCATACGTGCCTTCGTAAATCTAAAGCTTAATAAATCTGTATAGAAATAAAAGAAAAGCTTTAATAATATCATAAAGCTATACACCTGAAGGACATCCTATCCCCCGTTTTAATAAAAAAAATATGCAAACAGAGGAATATATGCTAAATGTAGCATATTTTAAGTTCATATTGAGAATTTAAAATAATTTTATAATTAAAAAATATAGCACACTCCTACTTGTTTGACATGTGTGACACAAGTTGGCATGGCAACGTATATTTTACGCATCAACGCTCTTAATATATAGAAGTTTATTTAAAAGTATACCTATATCAAGTAGATACTTGACATAGTGGTTAAGCCATCTCACACAGACCCGCCAAAGACACCAGAACGTATCGTTTTGTTTATTTATTTGTTAACGAAAAGTTCGCGTTGAAATGGGAAATATGCAAATGCAATCTTTTAAGAGGTAAAGTTCGGAGGAAGTTTAATTATGTATATCTGTTCCCTCCATTGTTTAGTGCAACTGCGACTAAGACAGCTTTAATTTATCCGTAATTGCTATTAGGAAATGTTATTTAAGTGTCTTTTAACACAGTATATATACATATATATATATATATATATATACATATATATATATATATATATATATATATATATATATATATATATATATATATATAGCAATTACGGATAAATTATAGCATATATACATTTCGTTAAAAACCACACAATCTCTGAATTAAGCAGAAAGCAAAGAACGACGTGACCACTCTTCTACGTGGGAAAAGCGTGAAGCTAAAACTGAATGACAAAAACATTTTTTTTCATATATATATATATATATATATATATATATATATATAATTTATTACTAAAATAAATAAGTATAATTTTGCTACGTACATTCTTTGCAAACGGAACTCTCGAACACTTTAGCAGTTCGTAATGTATTTCATTATACAATATTATATATGAAAAATGGAATTTGATATATACATTTCTGATATACAAGAACGTTAATAGCCGTTGCGAAGAGGTATGGGTATAATAGGATCTTTGATTTATGCAATTTCTACTCATTTTGAAATATATATGTATTTAGTTTATTATAAAATACCCAAATAAATTTCTTAAAAGTTTTCAGTCGAATTTTGCTAATCAGCAATTCCTATTTAGATATTTAAATGCAAAAAAAACAAAATTACTTTGTCTCTTGATATTTCACGCTTTTAATCCCGCAAAGCAAGCAGAGTAGACAGAAAATACCTAGTGTCAAGACACTCCGTACTGCGCTTTCCACCGAATTCGAAACATTACGAATCGAATGGTGGAACTCAACGCTGCACTTTGTCTTACCAGAACGAGGAAGTGGGAATAATTTTCCCCGATCGGTGTCGAACCCATAACCGATCGCATTAACACTTAAATGCTATCCTACTGCGCCACTACCGGCCTTTTATTTTATATTATTATTATTTTACATTAGAATTATTTATTATTTTGTAGATTAACATTTCAATGTTCTTATGAATACAATATTAAGGTATTACCTCGTCTACTAGCAATTAAATATAGACAACACAAGGCAATTAAGGCGAACCAACAAACAAGGTAACATGAAGTAAATCCCGACGGGCAGGCAGCGAGCCTCAACTCTGCAGCTTGTTCCAAAGTCATAGAATATTACATGGCTGTGTTACGAGTATCTAAAGTAGCGTCATGTAGCAGCTTAATAAACAATTAGGTACTGGCCAAAACCTCACTCTCGGTGGCCGCCTTACAACACTGACAGGCGGTAAACATGACTTACTAAGTCAAGATTTTAAACGGATTAATTGCGTATATTTTGGTATTCTAAAATATTTATTTGGGAAATCTTATATATATATATATATATATATATATATATATATATATATATATATATATATATATATATATATATATATATATATATATACAAAAATAATTTATTTGTCTATCGGTTTGTTAAAGCCAATCCTCTGAAACGGCTAGACCAATTTTGACAGGACTTATTAGCAGACAGCTAATATAATAATAGGTAGCTAATAGGCTGCTTTTAATTTAATAGTAAGGTATATACAGCTCACTCAATAATCAATTATAAAATACAGATTCGATTACGTTACATATATTGTTATTACATTCGTGTAATGCTTAACCGGAAGACGGAAAGACATTCAGTGACAGAGCGGTTTCTTCCACGGAATTGGGAAGAAACCACCGCATGTATAACCGAGGACGCGCACGGTACATCACCTCTAATACGCGCGTGTCTCACTAACATGGTTTCTCGTCACGGACAATTTCGCATTCACCGCGCGTTTTTACGTGTTTTTTACCAATTCACCTAATACCCAGTCGTCGGACTCCGCCCTGGCATCTGAGTTAATCTAAATCGACCCCTCGGTTATTAGCTACAGGTGTCATATTGGCGTCCCTGGCCTCAGCTGGCCCCCGCGAGCATCACAATTCTCAAATTCCATGTAAATTGCATCTATTTTCCCCTTCGCGGTTTACACTTTCAAGGGAACCGTCACCGGCTATATTAAATTGAACTGTTCCGTGATGCGATCGTTTATGAACACATTCGACCTGCCTACTGTAGTTTATCTGTGCTGAGTATAGTAACACAGTGGATTGTACAGCTGTAGGTCACGCAACCCCAGCGCGTGGATTAGATTTGTGTCATAAAAAGTATTTCATTTAGTTTACATCTAAAAATTCAAAGCAATAGGATTTGAACCTGCGCTTCTTGGAAACCGTCCAAGCACTCTGACCGCTAAGCCATGTGTTTTAAATGTGGAATAGCTCTTTGAAAATATATTTTATATGGTTCTTTAATATCTATTTTAATCTAATAGTTTTATATCGAGCGTGGTGCAGTCATGAGACTACACACGCGATGAATTGAGATGAGAATGGTTGATAATGAAAATAATAGCTACGTACTATTTTAACTTTCAACCAGGACTATATTTCCTATTTAATACAACAAAGCGCGGCGCAGGGCTCCGCCACAGAATACTTTGTGTTTAGAAATTTAACCGAATATTGGAACGGATTTCGTTACAACTTCTATCCGCTATGCTCCTCTACTATAATCCTTTTAATTCCCTCATATATAAATAGTTATAAGTAGAACATCTATAGCGCAACTTGCTAAGTAGCACGCCTCGGACGCGGAGTTCGTGTCGGACGCGGAGTTCGTGTCGGACGCGGAGTTCGTGTCGGACGCGGAGTTCGTCCCGGACGCGGAGTTCGCGGAGCTCTTGTTAGTGATAACTTTTGAAACTCGTATTGATAAAACAAACGACTCGGCCAACGTTGCTCTCACAAAGCATCCCACTTTTAGTTTCTTTACCTTTAAAAGCTTTTTCCAACGAGAAGACAAAAGCACGGGCGATCCTTTTACAGCGTAATGTTTTTGCCCTTTTGTTAGTCGCAGTTACCTTTGTTAGCGAGAATTGTGATCTAGCTTAGATCACCATCAGCGGGAAATACACGACTCGTAAGCCACTTGCCAGTCTACTGCGCTTAGATATCCGCTTACTTCAATATTTTCTTTATTTAAAAGTCACCTATTTTTTTTCAATTTCACGTTTACATAATTCCTCATTTCCTTCACGTATATTTTCACAGTGTATTTCTACTTAGTCTAGGAACTATATAAACGATGTCAAATTTTACTATAAACGATTTCTTAAATGGAATTGAACCTGAAACTATTGCGGTCAATCAAGTTAAACATCACTTGGACTTGACATTTTGAAATATCTGTTCAATTTAAAATTGATAATTGCAATATCAGAACTTTTGTTTGACCCGCATCAACATTGTGGAGTTATGTGTAAGCCATATATATGATAATTCATTATCCATTACAATGAAACTTTTGGTTATAGATATACTGGTTGTAAATATTTATAATGTAGAGCTCCGTCTATAATATCTAGGTAGGTAAGGGCCTTTTGAAACAAAATTTAAGATAGCTGTATGAATTCATTTTTAATTAATATTAGAATTTTATGTTTTTAAAATTAATTTTCTTCTACAAATACGACCAAGCAGAAGCGCATGCTCTTGTCTACTCATATTAAATTAAAAATAAAGTAAATTCTATAATATATAAATAACGTTTCTCATGCCGTAAGAAGATTCGCGTTCAATTCTTCTAATACTTATAAAGCGCTAATTTGTATCATGCCTTGAGCCAATATATCTATTTAGTATGTACCTTTAATAAAATCTTTGGTTTTGGCGTTTTTTACACATTTTAAACGAAGCTATTTTATACTCTATTTTTACTGTAAAGTATTCCAAAACGTCAGGTTTTCAACGAATTTTCGAATACCAAAATATACGTGATTAATCCGTTTAAATTAGTTTAATTTAAATGAGTATTTGCGTTACCAATGTGTCGGAAGTTTGCGTGAACACAAATTGATTCCATTATGTGTACATTCATGTCACAGTATCAGTCCCGGCGACGACGATGTCACCCATTTATCAACGAATTTAATTAAGAAGCCTATTTTGCTTAGAATTGTGAACTTTACTATTTGCGTATTAAATATAATGTTGATGTTTATGTGTCACTTGCCGGCACATTGGTGTACGCTACGTAATGCTACTATCGCAGTAGGTATCTGTTATAACATATATTACATCGTTCTATACGTTTTATATCATTTTTGAAACCTGCGATCTGGGAGCTGTTGTCTACCTGTATATATATATATATATATATATATATATATGTATATATATATATATATATATATATATATATATATATATATATATATATATATATATACATATATATATATATATATATATATATATATACATATATATATATACCAAATACTCTTAAATACTCTAAAAATAATAAAAGTTCCTCCATTAAAATACGGATACAAATAAAATAAAGCTTACGTAAGGAACGTACATTCGTACCGAGAGCGCACATTATTGTCACTAAGTTTGTCTCATATCGGGGTTGGCTATCGTCCGATATTAAAAACTATATTATTTGTGAACATTAGAGAGCATCATGAAAGGGGCGGAGTCCCCGCACAACGCAGTCGTCACCTGGCGGGCGGCCAGCTACAGACCCGGGTCCGACCCCGACTCGATAATAGCCTCTTTCACCTCTACGAGTTCTGTAGCAGCGTTGAAATACTCAATTGTTTAGACAAACTAATAAATATCGCCTTCTATAAACTTTTTCGATACTATTTTCACATTAATACGTCTCAGTATGAAATGTTTATCGTAGTAAAGATGTAATTATATAGTTATTTCTTGAAATATGGAAAAAATTCAACTTATTATTTATCTTCTAGTAATATATATATAAATACTCATTTTGAATAAATCTTAGTATGATAATTTAGAAATAAAAACACTTGATAAGGTAAGTAAGGTAAAAGGTAAACGAAGCGTCACAGAGCGGGGACACCCCATGGCAAATGCAATAAAATGCCAACGGTCTGCCCCTACATTATGCACGCGGCCGCCGCGTCTCGCCTCGCCTGGCCTCGCCTCGCCTCGCCTCGCCTACAGCCTGCGACTAAATTCCCCCGTTTTAAAATACGCGACAATTTCCCCGTAAGGAGAGTCTACTTTTCGCCGCCGCTGTATTTTTAATATGCCCGCCTCGGAAAGATCACGTAGCAACGTTATTTTATAAATGCAACAAGAAATTTAAATTAAAATACATACGTGTCAAGAATACTTGAATAACTGTTCGAGGTGTCGTCGGTGAGGCGACTGCCTACATAAGTCATACAAGTACTGTCTACTATTTTATATACAAATGTAGTAACGTATTATTCTGTGTAAGATGTTTTCCAGGAACAAGAATACTGTGTTCGAATTACGTAATCCGGCAACAGACTGCTGTCATAGAAACGTTAAAGAAGGTTAAAGGTTTATATGAAACGCTACTTTTTCAACTTTGTGAATAAAGGGACATTTTTATTGCTTTCAATGTAGAGAAATAATTTGGAAGTCCGAAAGTAAAATATTCTGAAATATATATAAAATAAACTATTAATGATTTTTCAAAACGAAAGCTTAAAATACTTGTATAATAAATGTTTATATTTTCAATGTAATAACAAAGAATTCTTGTTTAAATTACTCTACTTTAACCAACCCCAGTGTTCAACTCGTTCAATGTGATTTTTCCGATAAAGGAGCACTGTCTAAATTCTTCACCAATATAACCGTGTACTTCATAGTTGACCGTGTTTAGTTATTTTATGTAAAGGAAATAATATAACATTATTAGTGGGGCCATTTCACGGGTCGGTTGTCAAAGGGCGGCGGAGTGCCGCGCGCCGGGCGACCCTTTAATAGAACACCGTAGCTCTTAATTCAATGAGGGTAGAGACCGTAATGAAGAATTGTAGCGGCGGCCGAGCGCGCGCGTACGTGAACTTACAGACTAACCGTCCCACCCAGCCGGCACCCAATTACCCTTCAAAGTGAATTTTGCATTTGACGCTTCACAAACATCTCATCTTTCAATTAAAAACTTCCTCTTTATAACAGCTTTGATGTGCCGCGCCGCCCGCACCGCCCCGCACCACCCCGCTCGGCCCCGCTCGATCCCGCTCGGCCAGGCTCGGCCCCGCTCAAGCCCGCGCTGCTTTGCTTGACGCGATTAGCACCTTTGGAGCTAATCGCGTCAATTTTCTTCTTTGTTAATAAACTTGACAATGTCAGATATTTCTGACGACGATTTACTTATTAGTAAATAACATTTATCTTCTAATGGAGGTATTTTGTAAATTCTTATTTTTATCTTTAGTGTCACGTGACAGTGGATATAGCTAATAAAAACTAATAAAACTGGTAATATAATTAATTTCCGGGCAACACTACAGCTTATTTTACTAAGTCAAAGAAAAAAATCTCCCGATTGGGGCTCGAACCTACAAGTACAGAGATTAATTTACAAACATTTTTTGAATCTTTTTCAGAAAAGGAAATTGTGTAATATGGGGTTTCCCAATAAGAACAATATGTTTTGAAATTGGAGTTAAACATGTAATATATGTTCGAATTTCGTGCTTAATGGCTTTATTTGATAGCAAATTTTGTGCTATATTGTGCTATATAATTCAAATGATCGCCACGACTTTTTTTGCACTGGTGAATACGATCGGTCCAATTTTCGGTGACTCGGTGCAGCATTTCGGCTGGCCGCTATAGTCGCACGAATGTTGCGTTCAAGGTCTTGAATCGTAGCTCGTTTATTAGCATACACTTGAGATTTAACATACTCCCACAAAAAATAGTCCAAGGGTATTAAATTGCATGATCTTGGTGGCTAATTGTGAGGACCGTTGCGAGAAATAACCGACTCACCAAATTTATCACGCAATAAATCCATTGTGACGGTCGCAGTGTGGCATTTTGCACCATCTTGTTGAAAATAAATGTGGTCCGCATCGATTTCATACACTTCAGGAAAAAAAATCGTTCAACATGTCACGATAACGGTCGCCATTGACAGTAACAGTACGGCCTTCGTCGTTTTTGAAAAAGTACGGGCCAATGATTCCACCGTATCATAATCCGCACAAAACAGTCAATTTTTCAGGATGTAATGGTGTTTCATGAACCACTCTTGGATTTGACTCACTCCAGTAACGACAATTCTGTTTGTTCACATAACCATTGAGCCAAAAGTGAGCCACATCTGAAAAGATGATTTTCCTATGAAATTTGGTGTCCGTTTCCATCATTTCAAGCGCCCAATCAGCAAATTCACGACGTAATTGATGGTCTGCTGGCTTGCGTTCTTGTACCAACATAATCTTGTATGGATGTAGGCCAAGATCCATACGTAAAATTCGCCAGGTTGTCATTCTGGATAAGGCCAATTCTTGTGCACGTCGTGGAACGGAAACATTTTGATTTTCTTCGACACTGGCTGATATGGCGGCAATATTTTCTTCACTACGGCCTGTCCGTTGTCGTATTGGTGGTCTACGATCGTGCAAAGAATATTCACTTTCCAGTTTTTGGATTATGCCACGTATAGCGAGCTCAGACGGTGCACCATGACGACCATATTTAGCACGAAATGCTCTTTGAGTAGAGACAATAGTTCTCGAATTTTGATAGAAAATTTGGTCAAACGTAGAGGTAACGTGAACTTGTTCATGATTAAACGGCAAACATTAGTGAACACAAAACAATACAAATGTCAAATGTTAAACAATCAAAATGGCGGCTGTAAGCTATCAAAATCCTATCATCCGTATTGGGCAACACTGTATTATTAATATTCCAATGATTTTAAAATAATATTATTAAAACATTATATACCATTCAACGTGTTTTCGTTCGCTGACTAACGGCGCGGCGTAACGTCGCCGTTCGTTGGCTCACGTCGGAGGATCACAAAGTATTAATTATTGCGACGTCCAACGATTATGCCATTCTTTTCCGTCTCTTCAAATATTTATAATCAGTAGAATTCGGGACGCACAAGCCACTCCACTGGACTTAGACGAAAATATACTATCAAATATATCACAGGTATTAATGAAATAAGCTTATTACACTCGTACTTATGTATCTGTGGTCAGTGGAAAAAAAGTTCTTAATTTTAAATCTGCAATTAACCTTACTTTATTTACTTGAACAACTGAAAAACGTGCTCAGGCGGTTTGGGCACGTCGAGAGAATGAATGATGAAAGAATGGTAAGAGAGATCTATGAAGCAAAGGTGAGTGGTACGAGAGATCAGGAGAGGCCTTGGTTGACCTTCAAAAACACAGTACCAGTGATCGTGGATGAAAGTCACGTAAAAAGTATGAGGATCCCCCGTAAGGTAGCTACGAAGAGGTCAATGATTGTGGACAAGGCGAAAGAGGTATGCAGGGACCGTAGCGTTTAGCGCTTCGTCCTCTCTGATTACCCTGCAAGGGATAATACGTAAAGAAAAAAAACTGATCCTAAATGATGTACGCTAAAGTATTGAATTAAATAATTTAAGTTTATTTTATGTTTATTAATTAAATGTAATTCGTTTCATCACAATTACAACGCGTGAAATACTATTTCTGGATTTTACAATTCCTAGCCAAATTAATACAGAGTAACCTAGGCTTTTTAAATGAAACTATTTAACCGGATTAATCGCGTATATTTTGGTATTCGAAAATACATTTTTGGACACCTGACGTTTCGAACACTTTACAGTAGTCCGTGGTCACAGGTAGACTAATAATACAAGTAAAAATCGCGAAAATCAAAGATCTTATTATGTAACCTAGGCTTATTCTAAGTCTAGGTTACTCTGTATTAATTTGGCTCTCATTACAGTATAGTTGCTAAAGAAATTAACCGAAACAAACGGATAAATACTGTAAAAAACTTTATTTTGACATATTAGTGTTTATGTTGCTAATATAAACCAATTTAATATAGTTAAAGAAAACGCTAAGACATTTGCAAAAATATTTGAAATATGCTAAGGTAAGCAATAAAAACCATAGAGTCGTCTTAACTGCTTATCTCGTACAGGGCAAGCGGAAATTGGCGTTATAACGACAATACTTCGGCTCTACAGCACGGAATCCTAACCATGTAATGACCGAGTATTTGGAATAGACTACATTCATTGACCTTTCGGATTCTCGATCGCTTAACACCGATCGGTATTTTGCGGTAACACAGCTGTGGCGCCTCGTCCGCTCAACCTAGTCGATATGTTTTGTTTAAAATAATTTTAATTTGTATTAAGCTTTCACTAGAATATATTTATGAGACTTGAATTATATGTCCCTGCATGGTTTCTGACTGTAAACGCAATTGGCAGTGGGTTCGAAGCCCACTCTGGGGAATGGTTATATTTAAATTTTATTTTTATATCTCCGCTTTAATTATAACGTGGCGTTAAATGTAAAGGAATCCATGAACTGACCAGTTTAAGCCACTTTACACCCACAAATACAATATATATTTAGTAAATACAAAGCAAGATTTAATAAAGTGTTGTACTGGTGTACGTAGTGCGCGTGTTTCACGTAAAGTAATATATGTGTAACATATCCTACGTACTGTATTCTATATATATATATATATATATATACATAGATAGTTAACGACATCGCTCGTTTCAGCGAGAACGTGTTCCTCGAAGTAATATGAAGGCTAACAATAGCGCCTGGTTCCCGTTTGATCTACGCATTTACACGATTTTACATACTAATAGTGAGGGAAAACGCTCCCTCCCTACCACGCTATACCCGCGGAGTGAAGACAAGCCTTCGCATATAAATTTGTACGCTAACAAACAGTTTGCTGTTTATACTCTTACAATGTTTTCTTCTATGAACAACATATTTAGTGAATTTTGAATTTCCGATATACTAGAAATATATGACAGAAAAACTGTTCTGTAAAAATATTGCGTAATTGATTTTAAATCAATTTATTACTCGCGTATTTGTTCCTACTTGGTTCTAGTTTGTTAATAACGAAAATATTTTCAAATTCCAAAGCAATCATTTTAGTGCTTTAATTAATAAATTCTTCACTCGCTATTTCTATGCTTCATTTATTATATTTACTTACCGAATGACAGGACACATTCGCAATTTAACAAGTTACCTTCATAATTTCAAAAATGTTATGAATAAAATTTAAATTATTCCAACTCCCTTTAGGTGTTAGCTAAAATTTGATATGTAGAGCTTATCGAATGGATTCGATTCCCGTTTGGGTCAATTTAAAAATATATAAATATATATATATATATTTATATATATATATATATATATATATATATATATATATATATATATATATATATATATATTTATACAATTGAGTTACTTACGTTTAAGACAAACAATGGCTTAACGCATGTAATTCCTTGTAAACTGAAAACAATTGCAAAGGAATATTTCATGATCTGGAAACCGCCTTTATGTAACAGATTGGTTGAATTAAGCAATGTTCACTCCAGTCAGACGTGGATGGGTGGTCCTCCTCACTTGTGACGTCAAATTAAACAGTCGAGACTCGCTTAAGACCTTGTATTAGCTACAATCAATACGTCGTCTCTGATGCCAGTTGTGCATTATATTATCAAAATCTATTTAGTCTACCAACAAGTCATGAAAGTTAGTAAAACAGCTAACCAGTTCAAACAGGAAATTGACGATAAAAAGGAGTTTTTAAATATAAAAATGGGAGTCGAAAGCATAAGGAGCGTAACAACCAACGCAACTCGCCCGACATACGAGCACGAGCCAGCGCGACTCGCCCCGCTTCTCACTATGCATTATTTATTTAAAAGCATCCTCGAGCTGCTCGACGAGGATCTTATTGAATCGTGCGCTTATTAGAATTTATTGCGACACTATTACACATGAAATGTTTAAACTTTTGTTTAAAATCGCTACTCGCTACTCGCTACTCGCTACTCGCTACTCGCTACCCGCTACTCGCTACTCGCTACTCGCTACTCGCTACTCGCTACTCGCTACTCGCTACAGACAGACATACCGATACAACTACAGCTACAGTATTTTGGCACGGATTGCCATCAATAAATATATAAAGAACGAAACTGGTTTGGAGAAAGGAAAATATTGTGATATTTCATAGTTTAGTAAAACCAAAATTTATTTAATTGTTTATTTAAATGTATAAGCTTCACGCTCTTATCCTGCATAGAAGGGAAGACTTAAAGTACCTAGTGTCAAGATACTCCGTGCATTCCACCGAATTCGAAAAATTGCGTGTTGAGTTGTGAAACTCAACGCCGCACTTTGTCTTTACTAGGACGAGGAAGTGAAAATAATTGAAATATAATCCCTGCCCGAATGGGGATCGTAAGTACAGCTGATCGCGTTTACAGTCAGACGCTGTGCTTGAGCGGCGTATTTCAGTTTTAACTTCATAGCTCAGCATCATTGGAGACAGCTATCGGTCACGAACACCAAGTAATATCGTCGTAAAGCACACACACCAGGTGTCAGGTGTAAGCTATCAGGTGTCAGGCATCAGGCATCAGCATCAGCATGCATCATGCCGCGGTAACGCTGATTAACTGCTTACTGAATACTGCCTAAGTGAACGTCGGCGTCCACTCAATGAAATATGCGCATAGTGCGGCCACGGGACTGTTACGTATTGCAAGTGTACTCAATGTAGACTTAGCTTGTGTTTTGACTTATTATACCTTAAAATAAATATATATTAATATAATAGATCATCATTGTTTGTGACTTAAAGGATATAGACACTTATAAACCAGAATCAAGCTTCACTCATATTAAGTTTATATAGAGTGGTTGTGGCGCAGAGTGACAGCGTCTGACTTTAAACGCGATCAGTTGAGGGTTCGATCCCCACTCAGTGGGTTGATTATATTTAAATTTATTTACACTTCTTAGCTCTGGTAAGACAAAGTCCGGCGTTGAGTTCCACCATTCACTTTTTTTTAAAATAATTCTTAATAGTGCTGCTATCAATGACCACCTGCTTGATGGTTTAAATATCAAATTCAAAGAAATGAATGCAAAGAAACCATCGTAAAAAGTTGTGCACTATATTTTTTCATTACATTTCAATTACTCACTTTAATTATTTCTAATAAAGTGTTTCTGATAACTACATACACATATCTCCCGCACACTAAGAACAGCATAAAGTGAATTCTTATTCCTACTTTTATTAAGAAAAAAATGCTAAAAATCTACGTAGACATTCCCCAGGTTAACATTAATATTTTGCAGGGTTTAAATTCGCCATTTCAGATATACTCTCTGGTGGTACTTCGTATATAAGTTAGTAAATAATTCATAATATTATTTTTTGTTTGCCAATTATGTTAGTATTACATTTATAACAGTACTGGCATCAATTCAGTTAAGCCTGGGCTTCCCCGTTATACTTTTGACGGCGAAGAATTTATTGAAACACTCAGTGATACGATCTTTTAATTATTTTATGACGTTAATAGCTAATATTTTATATACTGTTTAAAACAGATCTATAAATTAGATATAAATATAAAAATACGTTGAATACTGAAAAATATGAGGATCATGTAAAATATATAACTTTTTTTTAGCTTCGCTCTTTTATCCCGCATAGCAGGGTAGACAGAAAGTACCTAGTGTCAAGACACTCCGTACTTCGCTTTCCACCGAAGTCAAGATATTGCGTGTTGAGTGGTGGAATTTAACGCCGCACTTTGTCTTTTACCAGAGCGAGGAAGTGAAAATAATTTTAATATAATCACTCCCCCGAGTGAGATCGAACCCACAACCGATCGCATTTACAGTCAGATGCTGTCACACTGCGCCACGACCGGCCTCATATATAAAATTTACATACTTTAAAAAACCGGATTGAAAAACCATATTTTTTACTGTATCATACTGACCAATGTCTTATTTTAAAACATTTTCAACCAATCTCTAACATTCGATTTTTAATATAAAATTTAAAAGAACTTGTTAGACGTAGCTTAACAAGTATCAATGTACTCAGTACAATGAAGATGAAGGAGCAGTTTAGTGGCTCGTGTGCCGCGTGACGTCGTAAACACCACTTACATTCCTTTACGACTGCATAAACCACTCGTACCTACTTTCATGCGCACTTGTACGGATATCGATTTTATCTCGTGTTTCAGTTTCTTTACATTTATTCATAAATATAATCGGCTAATAATAAACATCAAAGCGGCCACATCTGCCTCTACGAATCCGTTTCCAGTGTTCTGGTACTGTTTTGTTACATTCATTTACGTAAATATCTTTACTAAGTTATATGTGATTAGTTCATATCTATGAAATATTTTAATAATGAGTAGAAAATAACTTGTTATTGTTAGTTTATTTTCTCTATATCTCCAGTGATATGCCAAAATATTATAATCTTCACTACTTAAATACTTAAAAAAAATTAACATGGAGTACAATAAATCATTTCACGCAAAGGTTTTTGTGTTTTTCGCTATACTATAAAATATTCTATATTAACGTATCTTTATCCCGATACACTTGAAAACATGTGCAGGTCAAATTTAAATGACAAATATTAGGAAATACAAGTAGCGGCTCCCAATAAAGCGGTTCTCCGCTCGGGCGCTACAGGCGCGTGGGCGCGTGGGCGCGTGGGGCGGGCGGCGCACGGCGGGCGGCGGGCGGCGTCCCCGCGGCGCCGACACCGTTCCAAACTGCAAATAGAATAAAATGCTTTGCAGCAAAATTGGAAATTCAATAACTCCCGTGCATCGGAGCTGAGATTTCCTCCCGATTTTAAAAATATGATAGATGATACATTGCACGCGTTTTTGCTGCGACTCGTGTTGGAACTTCGGAACGGTGGAATCTCGGAGCTCGTCTGATTTATTGGTGCTGTTCGAATGTTTTCCGGGTCGCGTCTCATCTCCATGCGAGGTTGCTTTTGCAAAGTATCGCTTTATTGTATCCTGTACGTAGTAGTTGTTGGCGACCGACCGCTCACTGCGGACTGCTGACATCACCGGCACCGCGCTCACCTACGAATTGCATTTCTGCCACAAAGTTAGCCAAGTTACGCATTGTGCTCGTGTTACATGAGTCTTTACTAAAGGAGTACATTTGGCTCTTTATTCGCTCATCGAATGCATGAACGTATGTATTGCAAACTACGACTAAATAGAGCTAGCATATCAACTTGTCATTCTTTTTAACTTTTCTACGATATATACAAATAATAGAAACGGTGTACTGTTTTGATGATATAAATAAAAATTGTAAACTCAATTGGATATGGGTTCAAGAAACAATTTAATTGATTTCATTACTCTGGTAAGAAAAAGCGTGGCGTTGAGTACCGCCACTCAATACGCAATGCGGAGTACAGAGTGTCTTGACACTAGGTACTTTTGTCTGCCTTGCTTTTGGTATAAAAGCGTGAAGCTATCATAAAATATTGTAGCTGTTGGCTTAAATAGAGTATTCCAAATATTTAGTTTACGACGCCAATTGAAATATAAGGTGTTTTTCCAATCCCAACCCGCGTCAGATGTGCCCATATATAAACTAGAGAGCTATTAAGAGGGTGATAAATCTGCCGCGGTCGTCGCCGCTTGAGGTAACTAGCTCTAGTAGACGTTACACTGATGGACTACACGGCTTCATAGTAATTTCGAGGTAAGGTATCAGGTCAGGCGTTACGACACATGGGGCACCTGTAGGGCACGGGCGGGGCACAGGCGGGGCACGAGCGGGGCACGAGCGGGGCACGAGCGGGGCACGAGCGGGGCACGAGCGGGGCACGAGCGGGGCACGAGCGGGGCACAGGAGTGTAGGGAGTGCTAATGAGGAAAGTTACAGTACGTTTGCTCAGCCGCCTGGTACAGGAATAATAAGCGCAATTAGAACGCAGTGGCTGACCTGTTTTCATTGCTTTTGACCCAACAACCCGGGCTTATAAGAAATTTCCAACCAGCCCCGTTCAAGTATTATAGTCTCTAGTTGTAAAGTATTTTCTTATGTATATATGTTCCTCACATTTTGCTAGTGTCTCGCATGTGTAGAGATGCTGCGAAGTACCTGTACGTTGTTTCTTGTTAAACTTTGTTTAACATTTTTAAAATAAATTGCTGAAACATAGTTGCTTTTTGTTATAATCTTTTACAACTTATTGTAAATTCTTTTTTATTCTATGAACTACATTTTGTTTTGTATCTGTGGTCAATAGATTGACAATTTAATTTATTAATGTAAAGAACCCCGTTAATAAAATGGAAACTGAATAGTTTTTATAATGTGTACGTATTTAAATTTAATTTAGTTGGCATTGCTTTATTTGAATGATAAGTTGTTGAAGGCGCCACGCCGGCGAGCCTGTTCCCCACTTTAGTTGTAAACTTTCATTAAAGATTATATATACTAGATAAATTAATTCTTTATATTTTTTCCGCTTCACCCTGTACTTAAGCAGGTCGATTATGCGCTTATGGCCCTTAAAGATGAAAAGGAAATAAAAAAACACCGCATTAAATTTAAATAAAACACATTTTTTGAATGAAACTATTTTAGAGGCCGGTCGTGGCGCAGTGTGACAGCGTCTGACTGTAAACGCGATCGGTTGTGGGTTTGATCCACAATTGGGGTAGTAATTATATTTAAATTATTTTCACTTCCTCACTCTGGTAAAACACAAAGTGCGGCGTTGAGTTCCACCATTCGAATTCGGTAGAAAGCAAAGTACGAAGTGTCTTTACATTACATCCTTTCTGTCTACCCTGCTATGCGAGATAAAAACGTGAAGCTAAAAAAACTATTTTAAACGGATTAATCACGTATATTTTGATCTTTTGGTAGACTGTGAGTCAGCCACGGACTACTGTAAAGTGTTCGAAACGTCAGGTTTCCAAAAATGTATTTTCGAATACCAAAATATACGCGATTAATCCGTTTAAAATTGTTTCATTTAAAATGTGTAAAAATCATGACAATCAAAGATCTTATTATATAACACATTGTTTGCTTTGGTGACATACTTAGATAATACGATCGGATCGTATTTACATGCCTACAATATTTTTAAACAGCAACCGCCTGTTCATAAATGACGTCGTTATTGATCAAGAAATAATAACTATAACATTACATAGACCACAAGCCTTAAATATCATATATAAAGCCGGTACTGGATATAGGGGCAAAAAAACGACTTGCTTTTATACCTTCATTTATTTACGTACTGAGATGCCGCGGCGGATAATTAAATGGCGGAACGAGGCAGTGAACGAGCAACGAACCACTTTACAATAAGAAATAGAAATATTACTATATTTCTATGTGATATTCATTCTAAGCGCCTTATTTATGAGTACCTGAGTAAAGCACAGTTCGAATATTCGTTTAATATTCCTGACAACTTAGAGCTAGAACTTAATATGTATTAACAATAATAATATCTTTAATTGTTGCGATTTTATACATTTTTAGACTAGGTTCTACCTGTGACCACGGACTACTGTAAAGTGTTCGAAACGTCAGGTTTATAAAAATATATTTTTCTAATACTAAAATGAAGTCGATTTGTCGGTATGTATTTAATAATTTTTTTCGAAAAAAATTTTTTTATATTTTTTTCAAAAATACAGTTTAGAATATAATATATTTATATGATAATGCATATATATTTATATGATAATGCATTAAATCCTTAGCCATATATGAGAAACAAAAAAACTTAATATTTGAATGTAAAAATACCTAATTGCACTTTAGTATAATTTAGTTTAAAAACCTTGCCAAAGCCGCAATAAATAAATTCTTCAAGCAAAACGTAAAGCAGTAAACAAGAGTGCAGGAGACGCAGTGGTTACATACGCGGGTGTCACTGTGCCACCTGTGGGTGTACAGAGACGTCCTCGATGTCTCATCCGTTACAATACAATTTACAGTGTCTTTTATTATTCCGATACAACAATGTAGCATCCGACGCCAAAGTTGGCTCACAAGAAGCGCTTAATGCAACAAAGAAGCAAGCGATTAAACCAATTTGTCGCGGGTAAGGCTAAGTGCCGCCCCTCGCCCTCGCCCTCCCGCCCTCCGCCGCCCGCCCTCGCGTGCTAACTGACGCGCGCATTCGAACCCCCTAACCCTCGCCTAGGGTTACCGCTAGACTTATATAAATATCAATTATTATTAATAATGAGTGATTCACTTGACAGAGATCTATTACCGTATTAGCTACTCGCTCGTCGTAACAAAACATAACTTTGTAAATTAATTACAAAACCCCACGACATTTTAATTCGCTTGATATGATTTTTATACACGTAGTGTGTCAATTATTTTGTTCTGTACTTCAAGATAAAAGATAAATTTAAATTCTATATTCAATTCTATCTAATTCTTTAGATAGCTCTTTAAGAAAATGACTAAAACGCTGTAGAATTGTAGTGATTTATTTAGACTAAGTAACTTTAATTTTATTTTGTTACTCAAATTTCTCATATAACGGCAAGTAAGCGCAGCCGGATATCTGGACGTAGTAGCGACTATAAACATCTAGTTTTACATAAACTCATACAAAAATAAGGCGGATAGTCTCTAACCGCCACACTAACGAACTGTCTAAATAAATGTAGACAGTAGACACCCCTCGGAGCTGGTACAGCGAGCGGATGCTGGCAGACCACTATTGTTCTTAGCGTCATCTCTGTAGCATTGTTAGAACAGTTACGACCTAGGATCATTTGTAGTAGCGTCACTAACCACTCATATTGGACTATTTGCATCTGCGACAAGCAGAGAGGAAGGACGACCTTAGCGAGCTGCTTTGTTCTGTTTACATAACATGATTTAAATTTGAACTTTAGGTAAGGTTTTTCTTGTAGAAAATATTTTATGTCATTTTATTATTATAATAGGAAGTGTATATTTATGTAAGAAGTAAGGGCGTTATGGTGCAGCTTCACACTTGCACTTGCTTGCGCTAACGGAGTATCTTGACAACCACGAGTCAAGACACTCTTTTGGCAGGTTTCCGTCGGAAAACGTGGTATTGCGTGGTAAGTGGCTTTCTCCCTGCCGCGTTTTTTCATACCAGAACAGAGAAATTAAAATAAATTTTAAATATAATCATTCTCTCGAGTGTGATTGAACCCACAACCAATCGCGGTTACAGTCAGACCGACCCACTGGACTCTACTGCATGCGCTTTTGAATGGATTGTATATCGGTATAATAAACGTAAATGTGAAATGAGAGCCAAGTTTGATATATGATATATGCCTATAAATAATTTATAACAATTCAAAATATTCTTTCCTCTTTAAACTTAGGATAATACAAACCGAAAGTCTGAACTGGCCAGATTTCAAGCTATTTTTTAGCTTCAATCAAGGATTTAGCATAAGCATAGGGTTAAGGTTATTCGGGGGGAAAATTTGATCACCAACTAGATATAGTATGCATAACATCTTTACCTCGATGATCTGGTCTGGTCTGATCGTAGACACTGAAACCATAATGTTCAATTGTGAATAGAACTCTCGATTTCTGCTTTTAAGACGCTGCGTCTATCGTTAAAGCGCTAAGCAATAAATGTTGGAACTTGCTTCTAAGTTCTCTCTGACGAAAATTTTATAAAAAAAGGTGACGAACGAGCAAAAAGGTCACCTCACATTAGAGACCACATTAGAGTTGCAGATACATTGCGAGCCTTAGGATAGGAGTGATAGGACATAAGGGAAAGGAAGGGCGAGAGTATTGAAAGCTGGTTTACATTACATCGATTCGGTACTCATCATCAGATGTTTGGCGGATCGTTTTTGTCATGACAGTTACCACGAACCAGTCGGAGGATTAACCTCCTATCACCAAATGTATGGGATACCCGCCTCTTACGGGATGCTACCCACCATCGAAGGAGAATTATATTAAATCAGCGATATGTTTAGGATAGGGATAGAAGAGCGGCAATACTTTTTACTTGTAAAGATTCTTAGTATAAAAATGTTAGCATCATTTATGTGACATTTCATAAGATTTTCAAAACCAACGGTTTGATTTTATTGCTGTATGTAATATAATATACTCATTAAGAAAAAAAATACGATTCTGAAAATAAAAAAATATATATAATTTTGTATTTTCTTATATCTTTGTTCTTGATAATGATATTTTATTTAAATATATAAATTTTTATTATATCCCGCATAGCAGGGTAGACGGAAAGTATCTAGTGTCATGACACTCCGTACTTTGCTTTCCACTGAATTTGAAACATTAAGTGTTGAGTGGTGGAACAAAGCGTATTAATTAATTATAGAGGTTTCAATTTGGTACTACTTAAACATAAGATCTTCTCTTTACTTACTTACTTGAGAGCATCGTGGCGCAGTGGGACATTGTCTGACTGTTAACATCACAATCATTATGGGCCGAATGTGCATTCATTATGCATTTCAAATTATGGTATTTTTATCGCCCTGATAACACAGGATGCTTAAAGCTAGCGTTAACATGTGCAAGTTACTTTCGCTGAAAATGAAGGAGTCTCTGCAATAATCTAAAAAATGCTTCCTTTTTCACATATAAAGCGTTTGAGTATTTCTTTCATTAAATCCATCGGCTACGTTATACGCGCAAAGTTTCTCAACTCTACCTTTGACCAAGAATTTTTTTGTTAGTGTTTCAGAAAACATCACGTTCATAAATAAAATATATATGCGAGCTGCATCCATTAAAGGCACGTTTAATTGAAATGTACCATAATGGCGTAAAGCTGAAGGAATTACAATTATAATGGACTTAACTTTTAAATCTATTTTAAGTAAGTCGACGAATTAAGTTTTTCATAAATATTTAAATTTTTAGTGCTAAGAACATAGAATTTTCTATTTTTTTTAAATTATTCATACTTATAAATAAGAAAAAATAAAAAATTGAATTTTATATTAAATTAATTATTTTCACTATTGTACTAATGTAATCAATCTATTTAAAGAAATGCGTAAGGTCACTCACTCACGTTTCACGCAATCTCAGAAACTCTAGGTGCTAGAAGTTTTAAATTTTATATGGAGGTTCTCTTTAGAATGTAGATTTCCCTAAGACAAGAGGTTAGAGATTCGTATAAAAATGTTAGCATAAATTATGTGAGACTTCATAAGATTTAAAAAACCATTGGTTTGATTTTATTGCTGTATATAATATAATATATTCATTATGAAAAAAATACGAGTCTGAAAATAAAAAAATGTAATTTTGTATTTTCTTATATATTTGTTCCCGCCTTAGTTATCACTTACGTCTTAAAAAGAATCGTTATGTAAAAATTTACACTCGAAGCAATGGTGATAAACATATTTCATCAAGCTTTCAACCCCAAAAATAGCCCAATATTTGGGGTTGAAAGCTTGTATGAATCATTTTGATAGTGATATTCAATTGGATTTCAAATAGAGTGGAGCCATGTAAACCTGGCTATTCAATTAGTATTTGGATAGCTATCTCTAACATGACAAACAAAGTGGCATATGAGAGATAATAGGTGATCTGCCCGTTAATTCGCTGTTGTTTTATATGATTCAGTTTCAGTGCTTATTACTTCATCACAATTCTGAAAGACGTCACAAATCACATGTGGATCATGATGTAACATGTGGAGGATGAAATCACATGTGAACCTAGATGTCATGTGTAGACGAGTAAAATCACATGTGGACCATGATGTCATATGTGGATTGGTGAAATCACATGTGGACCATGATGTGATATGTGGATGGATGAAATCACATGTGGACCATGACATCATGTGTGGACGAATAAAATAACATATGGATCATCATGTCATATATGGATGGATGAAATCACATGTTGACTATGATGTCACGTGTGGATGAGTGAAATCACATGTGGACCATGATGTCGTATGTGCATGAGTGAAATCACATGTGGACCATGATGTGATATGTGGACGGATGAAATCACATGTGGACCATGATGTGATATGTGGACGAATAAAATCACATGTGGACCATAATATCATACGTGGACGAGTAAAATTGCATGTGGACCATGATGTCATATGTGCATGAGTGAAATCACATGTGAACCATGATATCTTATATGGATGAGTGAAATCACATGTAAACCATGACGTTATGTGTGGATGATTGAATTCATATGTGGATAATGATGTCATATGTGGATGGATGAAATCACATTTGGACCTTAATTGCATATGTGAATGAAATCACATGAAATTAGAAGGGGTAGAAGACGAACATCTTGTTAGTCAATAATGTGTTTTGACAGGTTGCAATTATGAATGTTAGACCTATATAATCTCACCCTCAGGACTCTCGCAAGTTTATATGAGTCTTATCCGCTAAGTTCCCTGGTAGGAACAGATAGGGCCAATTTAAAAAAAATGTAATAGCTATATAACCATATATTAAAAATATCTTTATGTCTTAGAAATGATTACCTCTCTCACGGTATTTGTCGAATGTAGATAATTTCGCCTAATTTGCTGGCGCCAGAAAAGAAAGTTACAATTTGGTACACAGAGAAATTAAAAAAAATAATAATTTTCTCAAGTCTATATATATCTATAACTTAAGTTTCTAAAGAGAGGTATGGAATATCTCTGAATGCCATAATAAATTATTTTGTCTTCACTATTGCGCAGACGAAGTCGCGGGCAATAGCTAGTAAAATATAATTCTTTTCTGTTTTAAAATATGATATGATAAGTAAAATAACATATTGCTTAGGTATATGCATATCAAGTGTTAAAATTGCACTTTATATTTTCTCAGTGGGATTTTTATGAAGGAGTTCTATGCTTTTTACATTCAATATGTTATATATATTTTTTTAAGTTTAACGTTTTTTAAAAACGTTAAACTTAAAGTAGACACAAAGCACCTAGTGTCACGACACTCCTAATTTCGCTTTCCATCGGAATTCGAGACATTGCGTGTTGAATAGTCGAATTTAACGCCGCATTTTGTCTTACGAAAACGAGGAAGTAGAGATAATTTTAAATATAATCACTCCCCCGAGTGGGGATCGAACCCACAACCGGTTGTATTTACAGTCTGACATTAATTTTTGCATTAATAATTTTAGGATAGTAAAGCATCCACTATGCGTCTTCATTTGAGATGTTAGTACTGAAACATAGCAGTAACATATATATATATATATATATATATATATATATATATATATATATATATATATATAGGTCACAAAACCAAACTTAAATATTAAGAATGTATATATTTCTCGCGTATCTACTGTTAACAGAAAATATATATTTATCTTTTATTCAATTTAAAACGTATTATTATTTACATAAACATTAATTAAGTACCAATTCGACAAGGAAGAGGAAAAAACACAGACGACACAAACTGAAGGCGATATTTACGCGCTTTAATTAGTTTTTAATGTGCGTGTATATCACCGGCGGAGCTGGCACTCGGGCAAGTAGGGCAAGTCGGGAGACGACGATGTCTTAACGATCATTATCATACTATGGCGGGAATACTGCCATGTTTACAACTTACGTAAACAAATCGATTTTAATTATAATCGAGTTGATTTTAATTTTTATTGTTTTAGTGGCTGCCATTCAGGTACAGCACTGGCTGTCTGCAATTGATAATTTAGATTATGAAAAATGTAATATATATACGCAAACAGTGTCTGGACACTGTTCCCAGGAACTATTTTATAAGTTACTTTTTTTATTTCCCTTAATTCTTGCCATTAATTCTATAAATTAGGCCTGTCGTGGCGCAGTGGGACAGAGTCTGACTGTAAACACGAACGGTTGTGGGTTCGATCCACACTCAGGGGGTTGTTCATATTTAATTTATTTTCATTTCCTTGCTCTGTTGAAGACAAGGTGCAGCGTTGATTTCCATCACTTAACACGGAATGTCTTGAATTTGGTGGAAAGCGACGTACGGAGTGTCTTGACACTGGGTTCTATCTGTCTTCCCTGCTATGTGGGATAAAAGCGTGAAGCAAAAAAGGACAAAAAATAACTATAAATTTACTTTGTTTTAGGTATGTGAGGCCAACATGGCATAGTTGGACACCATTTACTGTAAAGGCGTTTGGATGTTGATTCAATTCCCACTTGCGGGAAAAATTATGTTTCAAATTTATTTTATTTATACTTTTCTGCTCTGGAAAGACAAAGCGCGGAATTGAGTCGCCCATTTAACAACACAATATTTCGTTTTCAGTTGAAAACGGAGTATTTTGACACTGGGTTGTCAAACTTAGTGTCAAGACACACCGCTTATACAGATAAAGCATGAAAGTGTCCTTTAAATATAAAAAGACGATTTTCCGAAGTCCTTTGTACGAAGCTCTAATTAATTGCAACTCATATCCAACAAACCATTAGCGAAGTTATTTCACACTTCCAAAATAAACCAAGCGTCCAACACGTAACATGTTACATAGTATTAAAGCAGTATTTGATATGTACATATATTCTATAGTTTTCCGCATTAAATCAGCAGTCTAATCTGATTTTGAATTTTTTTTTAGCTTCCTACTATTTATCCCGCATAGCAGGGTAGAGAGAAAGCACCTAGTGTCAAGACACTCCGTACTTCACTTTCCGCCGAATTAGAGACATTGCGTGTTGAGTAGTGGAACTCAACCCCGCACTCTGTCATCTCCCAGAGCGAGGAAGTGAAAATAATTTAATAATTTTGATATTGTTGACAAAAACCAAATACTTTACCGCTCTACCTACTGTCACATACGTATAATAATTCATTCAAAAAAATAATATTGAAGCAACAGGAAGAAAGTCACGTAAAAATCATAAAGATCCCCCACCAAGAGGACAGTATGTACCTCCTCAAGGTTAATGTCCACGGACGAGGCGAGAGAAGAGGCGTTCCGATCTCCTTGACCACTCCGCTAGGGATGTGGCGTGAAGCTAAAAAAACCATGTAATTTGTAGTATGGTGTTTTGGTATTGATTATAAGTATTAATTACCATTGCGAGCTTAATTTAGACTTGGTAAACCTTGGTAACTAGCAGTAAATGTATAATATTATACATGTCATTATGAAAGTACTAAAAGTTTTAGGACTCACTTTCAACCACAATATAAACAACGTTATTATAATCGCAAAACAAACTAATCCAATAAAATTAATATCGATTATAAAATAACACTTAAACAGAATCGCTAAGAGGCTTATAAATTACAAATTTCCGTCCCATAACGATATCTTTGCTAATTTCCTAAACCTCCCCCCTCTTTACGCGGCGCGAGGCAGAGGCAGAGGCAGAGCACTGGCGGAGGTGATAAGTGTGTTTTAGGTTTATTGTTTAGTAATTACATTGGTTTATTTTCTATTATCACTGAAGACGAGCCTCTATGAATTTGTTTGTAAAGTGCGTGAACTGCGGACGTGTTACGACCACGTGATAGCTATATAAATTTTTACTTACTCTATCTTTTGGTATGTATTTATTAAATATTATTTATATATAAATATATTTTTGAAGAAATAAAACAATTTAATAAATGATTCGTCTATTTTTTAAACTTAATGGCGATTATAAGGATTTGGAACGTAGAATTTATTACCTGTATGCTTTATACCTAGCAGGGCAACCTGAGGGAATCATAAAGTTCTTAAGTTTCAAATATGTCAACCGTATAACACCTCTTTTATAATAATAAATATATCTTACCCTTTATTCACCATTAAAAAACCCTAAATAGAATTCAAACTCACAACAGTCGCGTCTATAAAGAGTGTTGGTTCTTGCGACCGCCACCGAGCCACTAAGGCGTTAATTTGCTATTGCCTTAAAACAAAAAACATAACGCCTATACAAGTTGGCAATATTTAACCAGTAATAAAGCTCGGAATTGCGTTTATTGCTTAACTTTCTTAATAACAAGTTTTCAAATTCAACTCTGAAGACTATTTATTTTAATCTAGACACAGATAATACGCGACTGGAAGGCTTGTACCAGGGAAGACGTTTATAAGCTGACATATTTACATTTGGTTTATTGTCACAGATATATTAATGTATATTTCCGAATACATAGGACGAAGTAATTTTTTTTAGCTCATATCCCAGATAGCAGGGTAAACAGGAAGCACCTAGTGTCATTCCGTACTCCAATTTCATAGCGCGCTGACTAACTGGCTAACTCAAGCTTTTTGTCTTACTACAGCAAGGAAATGAAAATAATTTAAATATATTTATCCCCCCGAGTGAGAATGGAACCCACAACCGATCGCGTTTACAATCAGACATTCACAAAGACAGTATTTAAAACTATATAAAATCAATCTAGAAAAGAGAAATAAATATAAATTATTAAAAAAAAACACTTTAATTTGATAACTACTCTTTTTCCCAGTAGGTTTTAATAACACAAAGCTAAATATCTTAAACAAAACAATTCTATATTATTGAATAGCATATAATTCGCTGCTCCTCTTAAATGAACGATTATGACGAAGTAAATCGTTGGGGAGTCGCGGATCGCTGCAGACTACAAATAATACCAAATTTTGCCTCTAGGGCTTAATATTCCTGAACTCAGCTTGAAATGATTCTAAAAAATGCTTATATTAATCAAATCGACGAATCGAAATGAGTAAGTAAAAGTAACTAGTAATTACAGGACTTCTTGAGGAAATATATTTTATAATTTAAAAATATTATCACTTGCCTGAAGTAAGGTTACTTATGGTTTACATACAACAGGTTAACAGAAGGAGGTCGAAAATTTAAAAAAAATGAAAAAAACACATCCAGCCATTTTAAATAAGTTTATTCGTCAATATCAAGTGTTTTAACTTTTAGTTAACAGATTTTGCGTTGAAGCCTTAATGATATAGCGCATGCATGGCGTCGCGGGGTCAACGTAACGTATGGATTACGATA
Organism: Dryadula phaetusa; assembly: GCA_032432895.1. Classification (NCBI taxonomy): domain Eukaryota; kingdom Metazoa; phylum Arthropoda; class Insecta; order Lepidoptera; family Nymphalidae; genus Dryadula; species Dryadula phaetusa. The sequence goes on along the minus strand of JAOYRS010000013.1, from coordinate 36,425 downwards.
ATAATGCTTTATGGGGAATATCTTTTAAATTCATCTATAAAAAGTAACGAGCGCCCGCGCGCGAGCCGCGGACAATAAAATCGAATAGCCCAAGCTTTTTACAAACAATTCCATATATTTAGCTCAAACACAAGTAATCAAAATTGACACCCTCCAAGTGCTGGACGTATCGGACAATAAACATGAGATGATAAATAAATGAGAACGAAAACATGTAAACATTTTGAACGCAGCGGGATTCGAACCGTCCAAGACATCGGTATCCAAGAGGCGCGGGTTCGAATCCAGCTGCGTTCAAAAGTTTTATATACTTTTTCAAAAATATTTTGTAATCCTAAGTGTGGAATAACACTTAAAAAATAGTCCATATTAAAATAAGAACGATTTTAAATGTTTCATCTATTGGAATTTTGTTTATTTTTGCATATGCTCCCATTTTTTTAAACTATCTAAAAGGGGTTTTAATACTTATTTGCTCATTACATTATTCATACATTTTCAATAACTTTTGAGTTAGATATCAACTTTTCTTAAATGTGCATAAACTGTGTTCTTAACACGTGATTATTTATACTTTCTCCGCTGTAGTATGAAATAAAATATACTATATTAACACGAAGAATGTATTCCAGTCCCCACAGCGCGCATCCTGGGCGGACCCGACCTGCACGTCGACATCGGCTCCACCATCAACCTGACCTGCCTCATCCAGTTCAGCCCCGAGCCGCCCGCCTACATTTTCTGGTACCACGAGGACGAGGTGAGCGGACGCAAAGTAATTATTCACTTTTACTTATTGTTATATTTAAACTAGTTAATTACAAACTTCTTATTAAGTTGTCCAGAACAAGTAAGCTGCTTACTGTAATTACTGCTTGCTACTTGCTGCTAAACGGGAGCGATACACCTGCAAATGACGAAACCCTTAAAATATAGTCTTAAAATAAAATAACTTTTGTTATATGTTATTGTGTTTTAGAATTCCAAGTCAGATATTTATATTTAATTTTTATTTTTCAAAGAAAAACCAACTTTAATTAATGTATATTTTATATATTTCTTATAGTTCGGCTGGTTTTCTTATAGATCTACCAAATTTATAATTTGCTCCACGTCACACTCAGGACCTACATATATTACAAAAAAAATGAATGTTTATTCAAAACATAAAAAAAAACGACGAACAAACAAACACACAGAACTTATAAAAACACATTAAATCGCCACTTTCTCGTCTTCTCAATTGGTTTTTGGAGGCGAATAGAATAATTATATAATTCTGTACAATATTCATAGTGTAGGATTAATATTTTCAGTTTTTTCTACAATAAAAGACGCTGTTTTTTATAGTTAGTAAATAGTAGTAGTTTTAAAGTGTTATTCCACACTTAGGATTAGAAAACATTTTTGAAAACAAACATTTTGGAATAACACCTTAAAAAAATAGTAAATATGAAAATCAAATAGCAATCTCTCTTGTTAAACGATTATTTCTTAATAATCTTTAAGTAGTAGAAATTTGTAAAAATCTTTCTACAGAGTTGCTAACAACATAAATTAGTTGTAACAAAACGTATAAGAATTTCGACGCAGCTGCATGCATGGCTTATCGGTGAGAGCGCTTGGACGGTATCCAAGAGGCGTGGGTTCGATTCCCGCTGCGTTCAAAATTTTTATACGTTTTTTCAAAAATGTAGTGCTGGTTATTTTCATAACTCTCTCAATTTTTTTTGATTACACTCTAAAATCTCTAAGAAGTGTCATTATATACAAATATAAATATAATTATTGCCTAATCCGTCTAATTAGTCAGTCGTGTTGAAAGCCCTGAGCTCAATAAACTCAATCAGTAACGCCAACATTGTATTGTAACCAGTACATATTTATACACGAGCACTTGCTTGCTTGCTTGTTCTGGATAAACTCCAGAGCTGACATCATTGCCTGTCCGTAACTAAATAACAGCGGATATGTGACGTACATATTACTGTTTTAATACTAAAATGATGTCTGCCTGGATTTTTTTAAATAAATTATATTCAATTATAAAAATAAGATAGATAATACAAAAATGTATACATTTTGTATACCTATATTTCTATGTTTAATCTGTCTAGTGTCTCAATTGGGCCAAAAATAGAGGACTGATTATTGTTTTGTGTTTCTCTATTTTATCTGATAGAGTGTGTAAAAAATGTAAAAATTAGTCAATAATTGTATTCTAAAAAAATAGAGCAAATACATATTTAATATATAATAATAAGCTGAAAAGTTTATCAATATATATATATATATATATATATATATATATATATATATATATATATATATATATATATATATATATATTAATAAACAGTTAAACTATATTGATAAATATAGATTTAATATTTAAATCGAGTTATAACTGTTTTGACAATTATCACAGACATTATATATTACAAAATTCAATTCATTAACAGTACGTACAAACGAACAGTGACATTTTGTTCTGTAATATCACAAACCGAGTCGATGGTAAACTTTAATCATATGAGATGAAGTAGATTAGACCAATATTAGCATCTTAACGCGCTATTACTTTGAATGGCGGATGTTCGAGATAACGGTTAGTCTCTCCTTTGAGGTAACTTAACACCTAATGTTGCACTCTGTGTCCTCGGCCTTAGGTATCTCCACGATATCAGCAAAACTGGTGATATACATACAAAAATTATTTGTAATTCAGTTTTTGTGTTAAATATGTTTTATTAGGTGAGTAGTGCGCGGCGCTGCGTAACGGGTCTCGCCGGGCTCGGGGACGCGCCCAATATACTACAAAAGATTTTCTGTTATACAATTATAAAACTAAATTGGCTGCAAACGGTTTGTTCCCGCCAAATTAGTTTTTGCCGTAAAGATAAATACTTTTTTTTTTTCATTTATTTCAAACAAACCGCTCGAAGCAAAAGAATTATATTTAATTTTCCTATTGACTCGACACCAAAGCGAGCAGCTACGTCCGGCCTTTGAGAGTGAACTACTCACAGTTTAACTATATTATTTTAATAACTTACTGCTTTCCGTTTTGATATTTGATAAATAAAATCCGTTCAAATGTTTTTGCTATACTTGCATTAACTGTATTAATTACCTATTTCTGAGGCCGGTCGTGGCGCAGTGTGACAGCGTCTGCTTGTAAACGCGACCGGTTATGGGTTCGAACCCCACTATGGGGAGTGATTACATTTAAATTATTTTCACTTCCTCGCTCTGGTAAAGACAAAGTGCTACGTTGAGTTCCATCACTCAACACACAACGTCTCGACTTCGGTGGAAAGCGAAGTACGGAGTGTGTTGACACTAGGTACTTTCTGTCTACCCTACTATGCGGGATAAAAGCGTGAAGCTAAAAAAACTAAAAGCCTATTTTATTAGAACCGTTAAGAGAAGCATATCGTTACGCTAACTTATTTAAAAGTAACATATTTTCATGTGTTCGTTCAACTCTGTCACACTGCGCTAATAAATTCCGACTGGCCTCAATAAATTCCATTAAAGCTACATATTGTTTAACCAAATGCCACCAAAAAATCAAACCAAACAACGTAATTTACATTTATTTATCATACATTTGAGATTTTATAAAAAAAAATTAATAAAAATTATTAAAATTAAATATAAAACAGGTCCCGCTTAAGAAAATAAGATCCCACACTCGCGGCCCGTACAGGATAAATCATTATAGCGTAAACTCACTTCATTAGTGCCTACAAAGGCGGCGGATGAAAAGATGGCGGGTGCGGGTGTCGTCCCTCTCGCACTGCCGTATTTATTTATGTGCTGAAAAGAGAGGTACACAACGATCGAGATAACGCGGCATCTCAATAGGTAATCAACGCGAAAGGATCAATTAGTGTCGGTGGCGGTATTCGGTGACGCGCACGTGGCGTACAGGGAGCTGCACCAATGCGACATTAATCCTATAATGACTTTACAAGCCTCTTATATTATACAAGTAATATATTAATTAAATTTTGAAAATATATCGATTATTGAGATATATTTAATAGTATTGCCCTACAAAGTTCTTTTCGTTAGTTTCTTATACGTATATATAATTCAAAAACATAATATTTGTTATATACCAAATAAACTGCAAAAATATGAAGGTAAAATAAACTTTTCATTTCAATGTTAAAATTATTTAATTCAATTCCTAATAATAACCACAGTGAGTCATCCGCGACGGCAACAGCACTAATGCTAACAGCAAACACTGGCTAATTGCGCATCGCCTCGTATTATGATATAAATCAAGTGCATTTAGAGAAAATCATACATTTTACGTAACATAAAATGTTAGCAATATATTAGTGTAGTAAATGCTAACGCCAAACCACGGCAGTTAGGCGGCGGCGGTGCGGTGCGGCGCGGTGCGGTGCGGTGCGGTGCGGCCACGCGGCCCGCGTCGCTGTCCGCCCGCTGCTCGCTAACTAATAGTTACTCAGTTTAATGAGAGAAATAAACTTTGTTATTATATGCAAAGTTTTAATATGTAGGAACATTCTGTTATCGCATTAAGTGTAATATAAATTTCAACTGACATCGTTAGTCGGCTCCGCGTGCGGGTGACACGCGCACACGACTCGCGACTCATTACAGTAGTTGCTATTGCCTATATTAGTTAGTCCGACACGGCAACGGAATATAAACGAGCTTTAGGCTTATTAATTATAACAAGTGAGATAGAAACCTAATCGCAAGTCCCCGGTGGCGGCGGTCGCGGAGGCGGGCGCGGCGGCGGTCGCGGGCGAGCGGGCGTGAGAGGCGGCGGACAGCGCCACGCGCGACGTTCGCGTGTAATTAAAATCGTGTCCGCGATCTTTATGGGCTTCATTAAAATTAACACAATTCCGTCCGTTGAATTTGAAAAGTTATTTTATACGTCCCCGAAACTTGTTGCTGAATTTAATTTAACTTGTAACGTTCACGAAACAGTAAATACTGTTTTTTATTTAATAATAAAGTTTGTTTCCTGAATTAGGCACAGTCTACTTTACCAAGTCCCGCAGTAACTTCAATCGGTTGCATAATGACGTTCTCGATGTGAACGGCATCAGAACGAGTCGAAATAGAAGTTCTCTTTGCGGTTTTTATATATAATATGAACATACATTTTCAGTTACGAAGCACAAAGAATGACTAGCTTAACTAAGTCGGAGTTACCGTAGTGTGGAGAGGCAGTGACTGACTGGACCCATTACGATAATGTCAATCCTCAAAAAAAAAATAATTGCAAATTATTTTCAATTCCCCGCTCGGGGAAGACAATTGATAAAGGTTGATGGTCAGCACTCAACTTGCAGTGGAAAGCGGAGTTACTTAACTCTAGGTTTCCCCCTTTCACTCCTCTGCTATGTGGGAAAAGCGTGAAGCTGAAAATGAGTTAATAATAAGCGTAGTTCAAGGCTCTGTTGTCGTATGTCAATGTGTGCGGTGTGTCGTGAAGCAGGTGATATCGTACGACTCGTCGCGCGGCGGCGTGTCCGTGGTGACGGAGAAGGGCGCGGCCACCACCTCGTACCTCCTGGTGCAGGACGCCGCGCCCGCCGACTCCGGCCGCTACTCCTGCGCGCCCTCCAACGCGGAGCTCGCCACTGTACGCGTGCACGTCTTAAACGGTAAACTAAATTACACACATAATTTAATATATATCAGTTTAAATTGCATCCCTATTGACATTCTAAATACTTATAAAAATAATAAAGGAGAAATCGAATTCTCGCCGCTTGGAATCTGCTCAAGTGCAGTTATCATTAAACTATATTACAAGTGGGAAGATTTTGGCTGCAAATGTAATTATTATGGGTTCGGTTCCTACTTGAAGAAATATTTATTATTTTAAAATTCAATTGATAACATAAAGTACGGCGTATCAATTATTATTTTAATTAGTATTATCTAGAGAATCAGGGCGTCTACAACAATCTATAAAGCCAAAGACAAAAATAAAATGTATGTGTGTACTAGGCGAGCGGCCGGCGGCGATGCAGACGGGGTCGGCGGGGCTGTCGGACAGCTGGCGCTGCGTGCTGGCGCTGCTGGCGGCTGGCGCCCTGCACGCGCGGCTGCTGCGCGCGCTGCTCGCCAGCTGATGCCTCCACCGCCATCGCGCGCCCTGAGACGCGGTGCGACGACCACCGACACCACACTACACCATTTTATCCGGAAACTTAGTTTTCGATTAATTAAGTAAAACATAAAGTATTTAATAAAGACGTTAGTAATTTTATGTAACAATTTTAAGTGCGAACTAACGCGGCTACAGTGAAGCCGGGCCCGCTCTCCCCTTGCGAGCCGACCTCCGACCTCCGACCCACGTTTGCCTCGGCGTGCTGTCTTGCATATAATTGATTGAAATTACAGTGACAATCTGTCCCAATCACGTAGAATCAATCAGATGTAGAGGTCTGAGGACATCAAGATAATTAGAAACACAATATACCTATTAATACACACAGACTCACATACATGGACACTTAAACACACAGACAAACAAATGGCCGAGAGCAGGCCGGCTTCCCTGAGGGCATCGTCCTACGTTCACTCCTCCTCACTGTAAATATGATATTGTAATGGGCGATTGTGTTTATAACTACTATAGTTGTATACAAGAAAATTTTAACGCACACACACATATACACGCTCACGGAACTCTATGAATCGAAACTGAATAGCTCAAATGCATTGGTGTTAGCTTGTAAGCTATAAGTTCCGTTTGTGTGCACACATTGAAGTAAACATTTTTTTTTCTATATTATTGAAGTAATAATAGATGTTTTCGTCTGTACTTCTTTATTTCAACGTGCAATAACATGTGTATCACACGCCATACATACACATGCAGTCGTACCCATACACATGCATATACCAACAAACTGCTGATTTTCAAGTATAGAATTTAATTCCAACATCTTTTGTATATTATAGAAGTTAACTAAAATTAAGCAGTTAAGGTATTTGTATAGGTATAATTATAAAATCATTTCTAGACGCGAGTCAAATGAAACTCATTATATTATAGATGTTCTGATACAAGGTGTTCAGCGAGCGGTCATGTTGGTAATCGTTTGTTTGTACGTACCCAATATATAAAGCAGCCCGGCCGGCGTAGCGCCGTAGCTGTGAGCTCTACGTGGCTTACGAAGGAGGCTAAGCTTTTTCAACGTGTTACACGTTAGCGCTCCATGTCCTGTCATATTGCTCAGAGGACGAATCAGTTTAATAGAGTAGAACTCAAGCTTCTTTAATCTGATTGCAACGTGCAGCCCGAACTGAGACACAGGCGGCGTTCGCAGTACGTTAAATTTAATATCAATATCGAATACAATGCCTTCGTGAGATGATTGACAAGCCTAAGTGTTAGTAATACCAGCATGGAGGTCGCAATTGCCCGCAAAACTGAATTTTTAATTGTGTATTTCTCAAGCACGGACTACTGTAGTGTAAGAGACGCCGGCTCTCTCACACTACATACAACAATGTTCCTATTTGGAATACAACATACCCTTTCATTGCCAGCACTAGAAAGTAGTGGAATCGTCCTTAGCACCAAATTTATGTTACTAGTGGTTGATTTAGTCTATATCTATTATGTATGTTTTATACGAGGTTTTATAAATAATTTTAATAATAAATAAAGAGCAGTACTTCCTAAGTAAAAATTAAAGTTAGTTAATGATGATTGTAGCCGAGTGGAAGAATTGTGGCGTTGCCTTAGTTACGGGTGTGTGTACGAACCTTATTATACATTAAACAACTCCTGCAAAGATCTCTTTGATGGGGACTTAGCATGAAGATTGAAGTTTAGATCGGCTGTCTTGTTTTGTATACAATATTGAAATATTTTAAAGTATAGATATAGGTGTCTATGCTATATACCCGTATGCGAACTGCGCCACGCTGCATCCTGACATCGCTAAGAAAATCCCACCTTAAACAAGGTGTTTTTGTATTGCATTTATTTATTTTTTAATATTGCATCCTCAAAATGTAAAGGCCTTTCGTCAAATTTTCTCTGAACTATGATTTAGTCACAAATTTAAAAAATATATATTTGCAAAGATATTGTTTAATGATTTTGTCAAAAAAAAATGAATATTTCGAGTCATGTCATTTTCGTTTTGAGGTTATAATATTTTGAAAGTTATTTAATAATTTATTTTAGGAAGAATTGTTGAAATGTTATTACAAATGACAATTCACAAATGTGTATAATGTACTCGTGCTCGTATGGATAGAATATGTAGCCTCCTTCACTAGAGTGAACCCGGACAGAGGACAGAGGACAGAGGACAGAGGACAGAGGTGCTCACTAACATGTCTGTGTTCGTTCTTAAATGAAATTTACACTAAATGATAATCGTTACGGTATTAGAGAATGGTAGCTATTGCGTTTGTTTGTGCGTTTGTGCGTTTGCGCGTGTGTGCGCGGTCGCGGTCGCCAACGTACTCCATTGTTATAATTATTATAATTTATCAAATATTCTAAAAAATCCTTTACGATATGTTATAAGCGATGAGACGTTTATAAAATGATTAGATAATTAACAAAGTGACATTTTGTATAGCGTAATATTGTACATATACTGATAGACAAGTTTTACAATAATTGGATTAAGTAGTCGAGAACACTATGTATGATACGAGGACTATGTACGAGGTTAACAGCTACACACGTACATGCATACATACATACACACGTACATACAGACGCAAATATGTGCATGTGCGTGTGTATATGTGTATATGGACATACGTGTGTACAAGTATATGTAAAACATAACACTTTATGTATACATGAATCGGATAAGTTTGTTTTCAAATAAAAAATATTTAATATTTATTTGTAGTTTTATTATTGCTCCAATAAATGTTAAGGCAATGTTCTTATTCAGTGTAATTTTTAGTAAACTAATTATTGAGATGTTCTGTTTATTTCACAAACTAACTGTTAACAACTGAGCTTTATGACTTTATGATATTTACTATTTACCAAAACGGACTAGCTGCTTCACATCTAAACACTTTGAAGTAATCTTACAATTGTCTTGAAAATATTCATTTGATATTCAGTAGACAGGTCGAAGTCAACTCAAACTAACCACATGCACGTCTTGCTGTCCAGAGTCAAGAATTTGCTTAAATTTAAACATATAATTTTAGTTCTAAGTATCTGATTATAATTATATGTGAATGAGAAATAAATAATAATGAGGGAAATAAAGGTAAGGACACAGTGGATAGTGCATTAAATTTTATATTAATAAAAACACACTTTCCGTTAATATTAAACATTATAAGAACTTTTTTTTAGCTTCACACCTTTATCGTGCAAGTCAGGGTAGACGGGAAGTACCTAGTATCACGACACATTTCGTACTTCGCTTTTCACCTAATTTGAGCATACTTTGTGGCGGAACTTAACGCCGCCCTTTGTTTTACCAGAGCAAGAGAATGAAAATATTTTACAATATATCCCCTGAGTGGGAGTCGAAATCACAATTGGTCGCATTTACAGTCAGACGCTGTCCCACTGCGCCACGACCGTCCTCAACGAAGGCACTAAAACTTGTAAATATATTTATAACTTTAACTTTCAAATTGTGACGATTTTCTATAGATATCATGTACAAAAAAAAACCTACACATGAATAAACCAAGCAATCGAATATCCTTGTAATGCATTATTAAGTCGTGTGTCGCAGTAAGACGACCACCCGCACGCCGTCACCCCCCGTCACCCCCCGTCACCCCCCGTCACCCCCCACTGACGTGATCGGACTCGCGGACAACGCCTAATAGCGTTTTAAGTGTTTTTCTTACTCTGACGAGCACCACGCTGGTAACCATCGTAACATCGTGTATGATGACCTTAGTAATAACAAACATACGTACATATAAATAACTAAACAAGTATGTACAATTGTTCAAATATAACCAAGATAAAACTGAGAGAGCATAATCACAAACCAATATGACTCACGTTATTTTATCAGAGTAAACATTTTAAATGAAGCTATTTTAACCAGATTAGCCGCGTATATTTTGGTATTAAATACATTTTTGGACACCTGACGTTTCGAACACTTTACAGTAGTCCGTGGTCACAGGTGGATATTCTACCTGTCAGGTCAGTCTACCTGTGACCACCAAAATATACGCAATTGATCCGTCTAAAATAGTTTCATTTGAAATGTGTAAAAATCGCCAAAATCAAATATCTTATTCAGAGTAAATATATTGTAAAATATAATTTGTATAATATTTTTAAACGAATTATTGAATTATTGACAATCGAAATTATTAGTAGCGATATATTCAACTATTTTTTTTTTTTTTTTTTTTTCTGTCATTGAGTTAAATGCTGTTGACCTTAATGGTCTTTACAGCGACACCGGGAGGGGGAGGGAAGAGGGTACTCTAGCCCTGCGAAGTATTAGCAAGCACTGACGTGTCTGCTTGAGAGGAAGCCGGCGACCGCAAGGGCGCCCCCTGCGGGGCTCGAACCTCGGCTTGCGGTCGGCGAGCGGGCGGGGGATTTTTCCCTACTCTAAAAACACAAGCCAGCCGCGGCGTGAAGTCGCGACTGGGGGAATTTTTTTAACTATTCTAAGGGAGCCTATTACAGTCCCTAACCGTTGGACCCGGCCGCGCCAACGCGCGGACGGGCCGTGACGTAAGCTGGACTTCGCCGTCGTTTCCGACGACGGCGGTGTTTGTGTGTGGTGTTGGTGGAGTGTTTCCTACCTAACATTTTTCCATTAGCTGCCGTGATGGGGTCATCGGGGTCTAATAAGACGCTACGCGGGCGTCTAAGTTTAGGATGCGCGGACGGGGCGTAATCGCACGCCCGTACGACGAGGGGATTTGCGTGAGTGTCTGCGCGCTCGTAATAGCGCTTGGCTAGGCCATTGCAGAACTCTTTTATCGATTCCAGTTCGAAATCCTTATGTAAGTCTATGTTACGAACGTACCAGGGGGAACCCGATGCGATTCGTAGAAAGCGGTTTTGAACCACTTGAAGTGGTTTAAGCTCGGTGTGCGCGAACGCCACACAAGCGTACGTGAGGACGGGCCTAATGCAGGTTTTATACAATGTCAGCTTATTTCTAAGTGACATTTTACTGCGTTTACAAATTAAGGGATGCAATCTATGGAGATAGAAGCGGGCTTTATTGCACACTCGACTAATGTGTTTTCTGAAGGAGAGTTGGGAGTCTAGAGTGACTCCGAGGTACTTAAAATGTTTTTGCCACGGAATTGGCTTGTTAATTAGGTATACGGTAGAGACCGTTTCATGTTTAAGTCGGGGGAACAGTACCGCGGCACTCTTTTCGGGATTGACCTCGATCCTCCATTTGCGGTACCAAGCGCCTAGGGCGTCGGCGGCCGCCTGGAGTCTCTCGGCAATGACGAAGGAGTGGCGGGAAGTGGTGTATAGGGCGGTGTCGTCGGCGTACATAGCCAGATGGACATTGTCGACTCTCGGTATGTCGCTGGTGTACAGCGCATACAGAATAGGAGAGAGCGTGGAGCCCTGAGGGACTCCGGCGCGAATTAGGCGGGGAGTGGAGAGTGTACCTTCCACTTTAAAACGGAAATATCTGTTTGAGAGATAGTCCTTGAGGACGCGAATTAAATGATCCGGGAGGCCGGCATTGTGCAGCTTGTAAATCAAGCCACTATGCCAAACTTTGTCGAACGCTTTCGCGATATCGAGAAAAATGGCCGCAGTGGAGCTGCGGGCACGGTATCTAACATTATATCTGGCTATGTGTTCTACAAGCCGATGCACTTGGTGTACGGCGGAGTGGCCCTTGCGGAACCCGAATTGCTCGTCTAAGAGCAGACGTTTCGTCTCTACCGCTTCGGAGAGTCTAATGAGAATTATCCTCTCGTAAATTTTACCTAGGCAGCTCAGCAGGCTGATAGGCCTGTAGCTGCTGGGGAGATTCCTCGGCTTGTTCGGCTTCGGAATACCTATGACTATTGCCTCCTTCCATTGATCTGGGAAGGTACAAGATTTGAGGAGGCAATTAAAAATGAGTACTAGTAAGGACACGAACTGGGCCGGTAACGTTTTTAACATCCTGTTATTAAGACCGTCGGGCCCCGGGGCCTTCCTGTCTTTCAGGTTCTTAATGATATTTTGAACCTCACCGGCGGAGGTTGGGCGAAGCGGTTCACCTGAGGGAGGTAGAGAAGCCCAGGTTGCAACCTCGGAGTCCACCTTCGCTAGGTGGTCCGGGTCGCAAGGCTGATCGCTGGGGGAACATTGAGCCTCTAAACTGTCGGCTAAACATTCCGCTTTTTCAGTGTCATCGGCGGCGATAGAATTGTCGGGCCTAATGAGAGGTGGCATAGTCACGAGACCGTCCGACCTGAAGGCTCGCGACAGCGCCCAGAAAGCCTGGTGCGAAGGCGCGAGTCCCTCTAGTCTCTTGTCCCACGACTCGCCGCGGAGCATGTCGAACGCGTGTCGAACGCTCCTCCTCAACCTGTTCAGTTCCCTACGGTTGTCGTCTGTCGGGTATGTGTCGTGTCGTCTGGCTGCGGCGTTTTTACGCCTTATTAACCTCCTGAGCTTTTCTGAGATTTCAAATCGTCCTTGCGGTACGTTTGTAATCTCTTTAGAGCAGCTGAGGATCGTATCGTGTATGTAATCTGAGAATTGATTAGCCGCGTATATTGCTAAATCAACCGAGTCAGTGATGCCTGGAATTAGCTCCTTAAGTGGAGAATTGTTGGCTCGAAGAAGCTTTGCGAACTTCTTCCAGTCTGTAATTGTTTTGGTCGGAGGGCCTGAGGGGCGCTCCGTACCTAGTTTAATTAACACCGGTCTATGATCAGAATCTAGTTCCGGCTGCGATTCGATAGAGTGTTGCCAGAGGGCGACATTCTTAAGGATCGCAATATCTAACACCTCCGGCGTGCCGGAGGGGCCAAAGCGGGAGGGGGTGGGGGGGCCGATGACGGCCGCATTATATTTGACAGCTATTTCGTCGAGAGCCTTACCTCTTTTCGTGGTTTTCGACGAATTCCAGCTGATGTGTTTACAATTTAGGTCCCCAGTCAGAAGGACTGAGTCACCCATGTCTAAGAGCGACTTGATGTCGCTTTCTATTATTGGTTTGTTCGGCGATAGATACACCGAGGCTATGATTATTGGCTGATGGCCTGTCATATGAATTTGGCACACTGACGCTTCGATGTTAGCAAGCGACGGAGGGTCTAGCGGTATACAATGTAGTTTCTTGTTGTAATAAATCATAGTGCCACCTTTTGCGGTGGCCCTATCATTCCTTACAACCCTATAGTTCGCAATGCCAGGAGAGCGAACGCTAGGTTTGAGAAAGGACTCTTGTATACAGAAGAAATCTAACTGTCTTGAGTGGACGTACTCACTCATAAGCTCTTTCTGGCCTTTGACACCGTTTGCGTTGAATGTCGCGATTTTTAGGGCTAATGGTTTTACGCGCGCGAGACGCGAATCAGCGGGCCGAGGGGTAAAACTATTATTGACCGCCATCTAATTATTTAATTTTAGAAATTTATTTAGCCTGGAAGCCTACGATGGCTTCCAGAAGAGTGGCGTGCTCGCATACCGCTTGTAGGCGAGCCATATTATTCCCGTTCGTGTTGCGCAGCTTAGCCGCGAACACGCCGAGTTCGGTGAAATTTAGCGCGCCGGCAAAGTCCATAACGAGCGAGAGGTCGCTCGCGGGACTACCCTGTGGGGGTTGCGGGCGCGGGGAGGGCCGCGGGGCCGTCGGTGCGCGAGTCGCAGCCGGCACCGCAACACGTGCCGCTGCTGGAGGTGGCGTGGGCTTGAACCACGCGTTCACCTTTGGAGGTGGAGCCGGTGTAAATACCTCCGGAGCTGAGGGCTCCTTCGGTTGCTCCAACTGGCGAGAGGGGAAGGTCCTCTTTCGGTACCCTCCTTTACCAGTGCGCCTGCGCGGGGCGCGGACGCAGCCGCGATAGTTCGCGGGGTGACCCTGCGTCTCGCAGAGGACGCAGCTGGGAGGAATTTCCGGGTCGGGAATTTTCCGCGGGCATTCCGCGGTGGCGTGGTCGTCCAGGCACTTTACGCATCGCGGACGCGCGTGGCAGTGCTTGGCCGAGTGCCCGTAGTTTTGGCAGCGGTGACACTGCCCTATTAAGCCTTTATACCGGGGGGGTTCCACGCGGATCCCCGTCAGGTTGCAAATGGACCGGAGGTTGAAGACCTCCTTGCCCTCATTTGTTCTATCCAACACTACGAGTATGCTGTCATACTTTACTTTTGTGCGCATGTTGTACATGCGGTGAACTTCGCGTACCGGAAGCCGCGACTTAAGGTCGTTCTCTATGTACTCGGCGTCCAATTCGCGGGGGACGCCTTTTATGACGACGCGGAGGGTTTTCTCCTCCTCTAGGGCGTAGGTGTGGAAACCCACGTTTGTTTCTCGCATGCGGCGGGTTAAGGCGCGGTGGTCCGCGGCCGACGGGACCTGGACTTTGATCCCTATTGACGTCAGCCTCGCGGAGCTGTACGCCACTTTATTAGACAGCATCCACGCGGATACTTCGTTCCACCGTCCTTTCTCTTGAATATAGACCGGCGGCGGAAGGTTATGGCGAGGCGGCAGTAGAATACCGGTCGCTGCGCCTGAAGGGCGAGGACCGGGCGCAGAGGGCGCAAGGGGAGCGGCACGCGGGGCCGGCGCGGGGCGAGGGCCCGTTGCGGTGTGCGCGGACACCGGAGCGGTCGGGGGAAGCGGCTTGGTAGACGCGGGGGCGGGTGAAGCCCGCACGGCCGACGTTTGCGCGTCGGGTTTACGCGCTTTCGACGGCGCGACGGCCTGAGGGGCCTTTTTCGCCTTCCTCTTTGCTGACTTTGAGACTACGGTCTCAAAATCCTGGGAGGACGTGTCCGACTCGGCGCCTGACACGTCCATTTCAGACGCGGAACTAGAGTCCCGCTCGGGGGACGACGCACGCGTCCTAATAGTGCCTCGGGGCACTTCGGCGGCGCTCGGGCCGGCGTCGGGAGAGCGCGGGCTCTCCTTCGCGAAAGCGAAGTTTCGGAGGCCATCGTAGGCCTCGACGTGAAAGGTACGTAGGTACCTTATGAGGTCCTCCTTCGAGAGGCCCTCCATTTTGGCGGCGGCGACGAGATTAGTTGTCTCCCCTCACCTTTCGGCGGGGGAGGGTGTGTGGCACTAAAAACACTGAGTATGCCCGTTTGGTGAACGGGGGTGTGTAAGGACAACTGTGAACACTTACTCCAAGAACCGCCAACCACAGCTAGACGACGCGCAGTACGGCACACGGGGCACGGCACGGCGCGGTCCTCACAGCGGCGACACTCTGGAACTCGGAACACTGACGCACAACGACACGAAAAGCAGCGCTCGGACGCACAATCGAGAAGGGGGGTGCCCCAATATTGTCACACGACCGTCGCCGGTCGGTGCCAAATCGGAACTGTGAGTATTCAACTAGGGTTATTAAATAAAATATAACACTACACATCAGCAGTTATACAGGTTTACTTCCAGCGTCTGGTGTCACAGTGTCGTGACGTCAGTGTGTCACGGTGTCACGCTGTGGAGGCGTCACAGAGACGTGACAGTGAAGTGACAAAGGGCTTATTACGCCTAGGAGTCGACACGCCTGCTAGTGATCTCAACTACCAACAGTTGATACAATAAAGACGAACTTTGATATTATGATGACAGGACAGTGATTGTTAATATGAACTAACTCCATGTTATCATTTTAAACACAACCCGTGATTATTTAAACTGATTGCTATTTAGTGTTATAACAACCTGTATATACAGTACATGTCAATGTTTTAAGACAGATGTCAAAGGTCGCGAGTATGGCAAGCGGCTGATATTGACACTAACACCAACTACGAACAGTCGCTATAATATTTACCCTATATATTATATCATTATTTACATAATATATACCCTAGCCTGTCACCGTAGCAAACACTTTGCATGTCTGTATGTGGACGCCGACGCCCCGTGTGAGGTCGTTTACTACTTTCACTACAAAGGTCATAATATTCCTATATGGTACATATGTATTAATTCTTATTATGTCTCAATCTTAGATTGTTCCCGCTAATGTTCTATGGTATGAAGAGTGTTTAAGTAAGATACTAAACGCTCGTTCCGCGTACCCTTAAATATTGAGACAGTATACGCGATAGAATTGAGGTCCAAATTGACCCCACACCAGTTTACACAAATCGCTTTATAAATGACTATCCAAAACTACATTTAACTGAATATAGTTAAATTATGCCAATGTACTATAGTCCTATAATGAGAAAAAATATATTTTAAAATAACTGACCTGGCATGTCGCTTATCTTTGTAAGAGCGATTGTTTGTTTCATATCTCATGTATCACTGTTCAATATTTACTTGAGTATATGTTATAATAACTACTATATAAATAACTAGATTTTGCTCGTGGCTTCGTCCGCATGGCGATGTTGATAAAACTATGTGTACTTAACAGTTATCGTTATATTATGACAGAAAGTGAGTCCTCATCTATTAGGCACTTTATGGCGCTCAAGTCTTTCATATCCTTATAATTTTTGAACTATTCGGCCAAATCACTTGGTGTAAAAGACATAGTTAATCTGTATTAAATACATAAAGGTTTGGCAAATATTCTAAAATGTGCATTGTAATAAAGTATTCAATTTAATTAAATTTATGGTTTACTATTTTGTGCATAACGGCTTCCACATACAGGATAGATATATGCGATCCCGGGCGTTTATTTAGAACTATCTAATACAAGCAATCCTACAAAAGAGTTTAAATTATAGTCTCTATGTTGTTCTGATTTACAACCAATAATACCATAAAGTGTCATCCAAATCAAACGTACATGCTCAGAAGCTTTTGCTTTTATAATATTAGCAAGAACACTATCGCCACTGTCAGCCAGCGCCCTCCCGCCTCACCGCCTCACCATTTGACACTTCCCGCACATTAATGCGCGCGTGAATTTTAACGTTATTATTTTAAAACGATAATAAGATCTTACACATTGGTTGAAATCAAATACTCTCAAAGGCAACTTTGTGTAAAAATAAGTGCCCGTGATAAATAACTTATTTATTTAGATAAGGATTAATATTTAATTTATAAAAACACCTTCGCTAATAATGTATTATATTAGAATTAAAAATATATACATAAAAATTGTTATAGTGAGTCAACCGTAAAAGCTAGACATATGCAGTCGCGGACTTTTCTTAGAACTTGATTTTTGCGTAACTTCCACTCACTGTTTACTCGGCGCGTGCAAATAAAACGGTTAGCCTAATAAATATACAAATTTCCCCGTTTTCACAATATTCATTATTACTTCTTCACTCTCATTAGTCGTAGAGTGATGTTATATAGCCTACTGCCTTTCTTTTTAAATAGACTATACAACTCGGAAAGAATTTTTCAATTCCAATCAGTAGATTCTGAGATTAGCGCATTTAAACAAACAAATAAAAAAAACAATCAAGCAAGCAAACAAACTTTATATTATTAGTCCAGATTTTACAATACTATATTGTTAGCAAGAAGTACAGGATATTTAGGTAATTGGCGATGTTGCAGCTTGTAAAGCCGACACGTTTTCCCTAAGTTGTTACAAAGTTTCACAGGAAATGAAAACACAAATGAAAGACATGAAAAATCAACTGGGCCGTGTGGGGATGTGCAGCCACGCCGCCCTCGCCGCCCTCGCCGCCCTCGCCGCCCTCGCCGCCCTCGATGTCACCACTGCAACTCTTTTGTTTAAGATATTTGCCACTCAAAATAAAAATGGGACAAATATGCAAATTTTACACTGTTTCTTCAATTATAAAATATTTCTATAACATATAATATCACTGCAGTTTTTCTGTTCGTCTCGCTCTGTAGCGTTGCTCCTACGCTTACATACGTTTGATGGCTCTCCCTGGAATTATAAGACTGCCAAATTAAAAACACTAGTATAATATTTATAATAGTGGAAGTGGCGCAGTGGAAAAGCGACTGACTGTAAACGGGATCGGTTGTGGGTTCGATTCCCACTTAGACAAAGCCCATCGTTGAGTTCCACCACTGAACACGTAATGTCTCAAATTCGGTGTAAAACAAAGTACGGAGTGTCTTGACACTAGGTACTTTCTGTCTCAACTGCTATGCGGGAAGAAAGCGTGAAGCTAGTATAATATTTAATTTGATTTCATATATAGATACAGCCGCTTGCTTCCGTTACGCGCATATTCAATTTCTACGTGGCACGAGGAGCCGTCCCCGCAGCCGCGTCGCGTCGCCCGGCGCGAGTCGCCCGAGCTCTAGCGCCAATAACGATTTCTGGAAACTCCGAGCACTAATTGCATTCTCGTTGATAAATGTTGCACTTTCAGACTGCACCCGCTCGTTCGGGAGATACATATCTGCCGTGTATTTGACACAGCGTTATTCTGTTTTAAGACATTTTGCATTTGGCAAAGTAGAGACGACTTTGTGTACGTATTCATATCACATTCTTCTTTTCTACAGTCTCTTCTCTCATTCACTATATATTTAAATGTTAATAAAATATTATCTATTCTATACAACAGTACCATAGTAAGTGTACCATCTATTCTATTAAGAAGTACCATGACAGTATCGCTTTTACAATATATTTATAGTGCGGACACTTCAGATCTATTGCAACATTATGTTAAATAAACGCTATTTTAGAGAAATAACTAATAGTTTTCTAACTTCGCATCATATTTTATAATACGTACACATTTGCAAAAGGAATATTTCAATCTCCTAGTGATAGTGTAGTATTCGGGGAACATAAATCAAAGCCACTGCACATAAATTTAACAATGGCTTGTGAATCATTTATGGAACGTAGCGCGCTAGCACGGCGAGTGGCGCAGCGCCGGCCTCCGCGCCCGGCTCCCGTCGGCCAGCTACCTGCCCGGGCGGGACGGGCCCCGGTGCCGGCTGCGGAGCGTGCAGCTCGCCTAGTCCTAATTAATGACCTCGCGGACGGAGGAGCCGGCGTCTTGAATTCATTAGCCCTGATTAATGACCGCCGCGGCCGCCGACGCCCGACGCCCGACGCCCCGCATCAACCCTGTCGCACTCTCACTCCTACAACGCACGGCTGAATGGATTTGATACCACTGAATACGTTATAAAAGCTATTCATTTCACTTAATTCCATTACATAGAGCAAGATGCGCTTTCACGTTATATAATATATTTTTTTAAGCTTCACGCTTTTATCCCGCATAGCAGGATGGACAGAAAGTGCCTAATGTTAAGATACTCCGTACTTCACTTTCCACCGAATTCGAGACCTTTCGTGTTGAGCGGTGGAACTCAACGCCACCCTTTGTCTTTACCAGAGCTAGGAAGGGAAAATAATTTATATATAATCACTCCCCCGAGTGGGGATCGAACCCACAACCGATCTAGGTTAGTCCTAGCAAATGTTACTTCGAAACTGCCAATCCTATATATATATATATATATATATATATATATATATATATATATATATGTTTATATATATATATATATATATATATATATATATAAACATATATATATATATGATTGGCAGTTCCGAAGTAACAGTTGCTAGGACTAACCTAGGAAAAAATGACCCATTAAATAGAATATTCGCTACATATGTATTAAAGAAAACATAGGTATTTTTCAACAATCTGTTCCATCTTTAAAAATAAAATCAAAAAAATATTTCATAGTTTTAAGGTTTTCTACGTGCAGCGTGCAGCGTGTCACTGGTCATTTTGATGTGAATTTACCTTTGTGCCTTTTTTCTATTATTTTTTGTGTTTTTTTTTTATTTTTATGTATATATTTAAGTAATCCCTCTTTTTTTATAATCCTTTATTTAACTTTTTATGAGGGTATTTGCAATTACTGGAACTGTACCGCTTTCTGTACCGAGTTTCTTTTTTTGTTTTTAGTTAAAGTCTGTGAGGTATACAATTGTTACCATAAATGTGTAAAAATGTGTCTAGAATAACTAACATTATTGTGTACAACGTTGGCAGGGCAGGTCAGGGCAGGACAGGGCAGAGCAGGGCAGGACAGGACAAGACATAGAATAATATAAAATAAAACAAAATTGTGACAAATGTCCGTGTATTAGATGTAACGAAAAGATATTTTATGAAATAATAATATAAAAACAATTATTTATTAATGAGAAAAGATGGTCTACCTTTTCAGAATTACGGGGAGCCGTTGGATGTGGAAAGTCTATATCCAGCAGTGGACGTCTTCT
The DNA here is from genome assembly GCA_032432895.1 of Dryadula phaetusa. Classification (NCBI taxonomy): domain Eukaryota; kingdom Metazoa; phylum Arthropoda; class Insecta; order Lepidoptera; family Nymphalidae; genus Dryadula; species Dryadula phaetusa. Next base: position 16,058 of record JAOYRS010000013.1, on the reverse strand, counting down.
GGCTGATGATGATGATGATTATGACAATGTTACCATAATAAAGTATCGAACTTATGTTGATCATAACGATGTATCTAAACGATATCTCTTTTATAATTACTGTTAAAAAATATAAAACAATAATGCTCTTATATTAGATATATTTTGATAAGTGAAAATGTAGTATCTCATATGTTTTTAGAAAATAACAGCTACAGAAGTCAAGGCTTTATAGGCTGAAAAGATTTGAACAAAGCAGTGTGTATAATTAATGTAATTAATAGGAGGATGCTTCGTACGCGGCCGCGCTCGGCTGTACGCGAGCACCTGCGGGTGTAGCGGCCCCGGGGGAAATCTCATGTCACTCAATTTGCGCCCATCATTATTAAACATTAACCACAATTAGCCACTCTCGGAATGTACCCCTTTGTTAACCCTTGAAGCGCGTGTTACCTATACTTTATGGTATTAAAATTAGAACTAGTAAGGGCGACTCACTCAAGCTCGTGACGTCACACGCATTTGCAAAATAAAGTCTAAGTCAAATATTTCTGTAAATTACTATAAAAATGTTAAAACAAAATTCTTTATAGCGCAGTAGAGTTTTGTCTTACCGATTTCGATGATTGTGGTTTTATGCCTTACGCAGGTTGATATGTTTCTTAAGATATTTAATTAAGCATGTCATATTTACAGTAACGGGGTGACCTATCACCAACACACATCGTCCAGTCCGAGACAACCCATTGTCAAGAAAATCCGCTGACTACTTTCCGAAGGATGTCAAGACATTGCGCGTTGCAAGCTCAACGCTGCGCTTTGTCTTACCGGAACGAAGAAATGAAAATAATTATTTCCCTGAGTGAGAGTCAAACCCACCACTGCCTTGTCCTGGGCCACTCAATTCAAAAAAATAGAAAAAGGAGTCTTTTGTATTATAAGTAGCTAGATTCATAGTATAAATGACAAATGCAATTTCCTTAATTTTATAAGATACGTATGTAGTCATCGAGTATGTACGACTAAAAATTTCAGTACTAACGTGAAAACATAGAGAAATTGACAATGAACGGTTTATCGCGGGTATTCCGAGTGGGCACACCGCAAGGCGGGACTAATGCGGGTCTGATGCGATTATCGAGTAGGCACGGGTGTGTGTCCGGAGCGCCGCCGACGACGTCATGTTATCTTGCAGCCACTCGGGCTTTGACTAGCTGAGAGTAACGCCATGTCCAAAAGCGAACCATGCAGTTTTACTTAATAACTAAATACACCACTAAAGAGCAAAATCTAAAAGCACAAAATGTTTTACAAAATTGAGATTATAATAAGTAAAGGTTGAAAAATAATTTAATAAAAAAAATTACTAGTTAAATTTAATTTACGATTAATAAGAAACTTAAATGTGAAAATTAGAGTCAAGAAATCAAAAACATGTGTGTTTGTCGATGTCACCAACGAGATCAAGTACATACATATGTTACGTTCTAAAGCTAATCCTGACATTTGATAATAAAAAATATAGATTTCGAGTCGACTGTATATATTTGCAAAATTTACATTGTCGAGGATTGAGCTTAATTCTAATGATGCTGTGAGACATATATTTTTAGCAACATTACTGACACCTAGTGCCATGTTGAGTGCGTTAAGCCCGATTCACACTATCAGTAAAGTCAAAGTTACGCCAATATTATTCTTTCAAACATTATCTTTAAAGGTATCCCTGTCAGTATCTATTTTGAAATATAATAGTGTAGTTCACGCAGGCAAAGCAGCGAGCAGGCTGCTAATACAATATTAATAGCAAATTTATAGTTAACATTTCCCGAATTAATTTTTCTAGTTAATTTGTATCATATAAAAGAGTTATTGATGAGTCCTATTTTTTAAATTACTCTTGATATCTCTGCTGTAAAAGTCAGTGAGATTAAGAATTTGCTACACAACTTGAACGTTGGCCGCGCTATTTGACTCTAAACCTTTATAATTCCCTCCCTTCATAATCCGACGCGCAATATTCAGGAGCTAGCCGTCTGCACCAAATATATATTTAAAGTAGTGGGAGCACTCATTAGGTAGAATAACAAAGATTAGCGTCGTCAGCGCGCGGCGCACCGTCCGCGTCCGCACTGAGAGCGTGCGTCTGGGGGCAGTCGGACAGATCTGCGAGCGAGCGGCTTACGGGCTTACTGGCGACGCCACGCTTAGAGTAATCCGGCGTGGACGCGACGCACCGCACCGCACCGGATGCACCTCGCAGTCTAAAAGGCTACGTGATCATTCTGTTACTGCTACTGACTACTATAGTAAATTGAAATAGAGCCTAATTGTAAACGCCATTTGTTCTGGGTTCCAATCCTCAGTCTAAAGATTAATTATATTTAAAGTAGTTTTTTAATTTTGTTTTGAAGTGGTATTCCACATTTAGGACCCATGCTTTCTACTACCAGCTGCGTTGTAATTCTCATATGTTTTTGTTACATCTTGCAAATGCTGACAACGTAAATAAGTTGTAAAACATGTAAAAATTTCGACGCAGCTGATGGTAGAACACCTGGCTTAGCGGTCAGAGTGCTTGGTTTCTTCAATAGGCGCGGTTTTGAATCCAACATAGTTAAAAATTTTATACTATTCAAAATAAAAATATATATATTTAAAGTCGTTTTTTTCCGCTCTGATAAGTTGACACGCAATGTCTCGAATTCACTGAATCCGACAAACAAAGTTAACTTTCCTCCGCGTTGTAACTGACTATCCTTCTGAAGCTGCTTTTATATTAATTTTTACAACAATATTAGCGGTAGAAAACATTTTTTGAAAAGACGTATAAAAATTTGAACGCAGCGGGATTCGAACCCGCGCCTAGCGGTATCCAAGAGGCGCGGGTTCGAATCCCGATGCGTTCAAATTTTTATACGTTTTTTCAAAAAATGTTTTGTAATCCTAAGTGTGGAATAAGACTTTAAAAATAGTAAATATTAATATTAGCGTTATATTTCAGAAGTTCATGTTAAAACTTGTATTGATTCTTATTTTTGTACAAAAAATGTAGGTTTTGAACTCACTTATTGATTTATAACAATATTTAAGAATCAATACGTAAATAATTTCTTAAACAAATGTGACGATATGTGTGAAGTCTCTGAAATAAATCGTACATTCCACACCTTTGTAGAAATAACTTGTAATATGAAATTGGTTTCCACATCTGCTAACAGTTTAGCGTAATGTAGTCGACTCGATCCTTTGAAAGCGTTCTAGAACAAAATCTCACCTAAATCCATATCTTTAGATATTCGCCATGTGACTGCTACTGCCGCTGACGATACGAGGCGGTATTTATACATCTATAAATAAAACTATAGTTTTTGTAAAATTCTCACAATAATTGCTTTTGTACACGAAGTTCCAGAATTTATTTTTAAATCAATTCTTTGTGTATTACATTCACTTGATATATAGTGCATCAATAATCGTGGCGCAGTGGGACAGCGTCTGAGTGTAAACGCGATCGGTTGTGGGTTCGATCTCCACTCGGGGGAGTGATTATATTAAAATTATTTTCACTTCCTCGCACTGCAGCGTTGAGTTCCACCACTCAAAACGCAATATCTCGAATTCGGTGGAAAGCAAAGTACGAAGTGTCTTGACACTAGGTACTTTCTGCCTACTCTGCTATGCAGGATAAAGATAAAAAATAATAATAAATCAACACACATAAAAAACTGTTTCAGAAGAGGAAGATATATGTGGGAAGTATAATAATATTAAGATATCACTGTTGGAGCATTCGAATGGAAAAACCGTAGACAAAGTAAATGCCTTCGGCCTTGACTTCTTCATTTCGTAACTGCGCGTGAAATTGTTTTATATGAGAGCGGCGCGGCGCGTCGTCGCGCGGAGCCGGCGCCTAGCTCACGCTTGCGATTCGAATCCTAAACGCCAATAGACTATAAAATTACAATTTGCTTCAAAGCTCCGCCTATAGTTCAAGCTCTGTAACTCAGAAGAACTTGCCTGAAGTCTTGATAAAATTCATTTTACGAGATATTTTATTCTATTATTATTTTATTTTGTAATCACAGCTCATAACTTATCATTTCAACATTAAATGGTATATCGCGAGTGGCTGATAACGTCGTTATCAGCAGTCGACGTTGGTCGTAAGTTGTTTTTCATGATGTTTCATTAAGTATGAGCGATTTGTTGAAACGATAAGATTTGTGTTTCAAGTGCGTAACACGGATACATAATATATGAACGAATATAATTACAAAATAATAAAATGGTGTACAAAATTGTATTATTTTGCATATTTTAACACAATATAGGGATCAAAAGTCAATTAGTTATTTACTATTTTTAAAGTGTTATTCCACACTTAGGATTAAAAAACATCTTTGAAAAAACGTATAAAAATTTGAACGCAGCGGGATTCGAACCCGCGCCTCTTGGATATGGCTTGGACGGTATCCAAGAGGCGCGGGTTCGAATCCCGCTGCGTTCAAATTTTTATACGTTTTTTCAAAGATGTTTTCTAGTCAATTAGTTATTACAGTAATGAAGATGTTGGTTAACCTATTTAAGGAGTTTTAATTGTTGCAGGGTAAATCACGTATGATGTATCTATGGAGGTAATGCTCCTCGCAATGATCATAACGCTGAATACCATTGCAAGGCGGTGGTGGTTCTTAGTCTTTTGGCCTTTCATGTTAAATATTCCAGACGTTTAATTTTCTTTTTTCAACTTTACGCCATGCGGAAAAATCTTGAGGCCAATGGTGGCGCAATGGGACATTTTTTGGACTGTAAATGCGATCGGTTGTGGCTTCGATTCCCTTTCGGGGGTATGATTATAATTAATTTGTGTTCATTTCCTCCCTCTGGTAACACAGGATGGGGCTTTGAGTTCCACCACTTAACATGCAATTTCTCGAAGTCACTGGAATAAAGAGAAGTTAAAAAAAATGATAAATGGCACATTAGGCTTTGAAAACTTTAAAGAATTGAGACCGGGTTCTAATTTGTAGCTAAATGACTGACAAAAGTCATTGAGGCGTCCTATGATACCATACCATGGAATACATGCTGAGTGGAGTACACACTTATAATCTTATTTACAACAACAACATTATTTTTTTGATAAATAAAAATATTTAATCTTTAGACACACGTGTTTGAGTTTTATATATTATAGAAAGATCTTATAATTTTCACGAAATGTGATTCGTCGATTGAAGTATAAGCAATACCAGTTACCCCATACCCGTGCACAGCACACAGTGTCAGGGGGTGTAATTAGGGAGTGAGCAGCACGCGACGCGCGCCGGCTGCAGCCACAACGCAACTCCTCGCAATAACGGGATACAGGGTATATTCCGAACACACTCCTACAGATAACTAGACATGCCCGTTTACAGTTCTAATTTTCTATCTGAAAAGTTCGATACGACCCTCGGCAGTCACTAAAATCTCGCTTCAAACGCTTTAATAGCTGATATATTGTACAATATAATAGGTTAGGTAGCTTTACTTTAATTAGATAATTATTCCAGGGTTGCTTATAGAGCTTGGCGTCCATATCGATCTCATTTTAATAAGACCTTTGCTTTTCGGGATTTTTACCATAAACAGACAGATGGACTCTACCTGTGATCATGGACTACTGTATAGTGTTCGAAACATAAAATTTCAAGTACATTTTGAATCTGGCAACAAAGACGCATATTTTTAATATTTGAATCGCCTCCCATTCGCACAACGATGTCTTCAAAGCGATATCAAATATTGCGTAAAGTTCCAAATAAATAAATTAATTAAATCTTTAAATAAATCGATATGACATAAAAAATATAGGACGTGCAATTTTTAAAATAATATCTTATCTGAAAATTGATATTTGTGAGTCAATTACAAATCTGCAACATTCGGCTTTGAGCAGCAAAATAACCGTTTGGCAAATAGGAACAAAGCGAATTTGTAAAAATATGAGGATTATTGGGAAGAGGAAATTAATAACAGAGCAGGGCCCGGCGGAGGCACGGCGGAGGCACGGCCCTTTGTCCTCGCGCCGTGATGGATGGACTCCAGGGCTCGCTCTCATTCTTCCTACTCTTATACATTATGGATTGTTTTAACAAATATGAAGGCTTACAGGCTTGCAGCTCGCCCAATCACCGACAACTCCCACATTTTGATGTACTTAGTGTAAAATAATTTTGAATGTATAGCGGTACCTTGCTAGTGTGTTTATTGAAAATATGAATAAAAAAATTGCTGGTTTACATATTTTTGCAAAACTTATAATACTTTGTGATGATCTTCAAACTTAATGATCTTACATATAAAGTTGTTGAATAAAAAAGTTTTTTTTGTTTTTTTTTTTTAAATAATACTTTTACTTGACATTCTGTCAAAGTCTCACATAATGTCCGTCACGTCCACGTCACGTGAGGCCCGCCTACCAGTGCGCCATGTAGGAACACGCCGTAACAGTTCGCAGCACAATTTCCTGCGTGAGTATATATAACTATAAGGTGTAGAGGAAGTGCCGCTTAAGAGTGTCGAACCCCGTTGTACCACACACTCACTGGGTGGGTCACTTCAAAACTTAAACAACTCATTTTGTTTTATTTCAGTCGGTCATATGGAAGGACACATCGTGAATATAAACTTAATATTAATATATTTGATAAACACATTCTTGACAATACAATTTGACTCTATTTATATATTAATATATAATAATATTTTGTTTTGCCTAAATTACTTAAGTCCCTGACCGCACTGTGTCATTACTGATACCGACAGAAATAGATTCAATAGATAAAGTAGTAAGAACAATTATAATAGTGGCTGTTACTTTATCGATAGTGTGCATCGGCCTTAACGAAATTGAGATGCAATTCGGTATCAGTTACGTGTATTTTGGCAGCACTATTAAAATTTAACAAAATTATCGATAATTTGAATTATATGGATATAGTTGTTGAATCGAAATTTTTACGTTTTTTTTATTTCAGGCAAGGTTTTAATCTTGCCTACTGTACCCTTTCACGAAATTATTAACACAGATAGTAAAAAAGGCGATGTTTTTTTTCATTTTCAAGTAAAATCAAGTTAAGTATCTATACGGAATTAGCGAGATTCCAGTAACACTTTACTAGATATGTATACCTTTCCGTACCTTCGGCTAAAAGCGTTTCGACTAAGAGCTACGTCTCGTGTACGTAGAGCACGTCCTGCTCACAAAGTCACTTCACAGCGTAAACTCAAAGTTTACAACAATTAAGAGCGCGTTTGCTAACCCGATGTACGTTGTTACGTGGCCCCGTGTCTGTGATCTGTTACTCACTAACTGTAAGCTATTCACAAAAAATAGTATAATAAATTCTTCTGCACCAAAACCTTTATGGAAATATTTTATAGAAAGCGATGGGCAGATATTCCATTTAGCAAGAGATCGGGCAAAATATAGAGAGCGGACTTGGACCAACCTTCTCTAGTTGGAGACGCATAATGGGAAGAAGGGCAATCGCCGCAGAGCAATATCGCCTCGGGCTATGTTATACTTATATATATCGCCATGTTCTACTACTTTTAGAACTATGTCAAAGAATGGGAAGCCAGGAGTTGTAATTAGAATACAATATATTTACTAAATGCCCGAGCTGGGCTCAAACTCACTACCAACACGTGTGCAGTCCAGCATGGTTCAACTGCACCGTGTTAGACAATGATTAATAACATAACATATCTTTACACATGTACATGTACATGCACATGTGTCTATCTTCTGGCGGAAATTGGATGTTTGTCTATAAACAAAGCGTTGTTTACACAAAACGAATTGATCTATTCAACGTGCTATTGTCGCAACATGCATATATATAACTTTATATGAAAATTCAAATATTGCCTGCATACATACGTTTCATATGACGTTTAAGTAGACGTACAGATGTACCCGCTATGTACAAAGATACGGGAAGCTTGATATACATGCACATGTTCTTTCACCTAATTTTACCTTAAATTTTTTGTACGTTTTGTTAAGAAATCTCTTCTTTTAACCTCTATTTTATTTTTATATATTTGCATGTTTATAATAATACGTGCTGCAAGCGTACCACCTTTACCAAAGTAATATTTCTTTAGTTACGTTCAAAAAGGTGAATGTACCAAAGAGTTTATATAGTTATAATTTATTCACATAGATTTTGTAGTATGTCAAAGTAAAAAATATTTAGGGAAAGCAAAACGTACAAGAAACTGGACGTCTGCGAATAGAAAGAAACAAGCCAATGGGAAGCCACTCTCGAATTGATGAGTCATGATGCCGTCATTAGAGACCTGGAGAATGGAGAGCATAAATATACAGATAATAATTTGTTTAGAGATGTACCTGTTCTTTGATAATTCCAAAATATAGTGAGACAGTTATAGACAATATTTAAATTGTTGATTGTAATTTTATTTTTATAAGTAATCTTTTATTATATAAGACAGCAAATAACAATAGAAACGATTTCTTGTTAATTTTCATAATTTATAAGTTTTTAATGATAAATTACTTGGCAACTTCATCTTTTTTCCCGCATGTCAGCGTACCTTGGGCTTGATGACTTACGTATATGTTTTTTTATAGGAATAAATAATAGTTCGCGTGAAGCTCACAGATACAGATGTATGTCATTATGTTACCAAAGCCACTTATGAGCAACGTGATCTATGTTGCATAGGAAGAAGACCTGTCTTAGGTTCAGATCTAGCAATTATCATGTATGCTGTACTAACCTACTGAAGGTTGCGGGTGCCGGGATGAGGTGGAACGCTTTAGCTAACATATTTACTTGAAATTTGTAATAGATTATTTTATAAGATCTTTGACTTTCGCGATCTTTACACATTTTAAGTGAAACTATTTTAAATTGATTAATCGCGTATATTTTAGTATCGAAAATACATACTGCTATAAAGTGTTCGAAACGTCAGGTGTCCAAAAATGTATTTTCGAATACTAAAATGGTTAATACGATAAATAATGTAATTTAAAAAATAGATTATTTTTAACATTCTCTTTTAAGATATTGTTTTAGGAAATTTCTCTACATCTTCTACATACAAAACGTTTAAATATGTGCAAAAAAGAGCTCATTGTCATGTGGGTATAAATACAAATAAGTAACAACAGTGTCTTGTAGTGTTGTTAAATTTGGAATATAAATAATAGTACGCCTTTTTAACATGCATCATTTTCTTGGGTCTTTCTTGTTAAACTAATCTTAACAATTTAAAATAATTCGTGAAAAATGTTAAAGGTTTACATTCCTTTAGTCCGCATCAATTTCAGTAAGTCATAACTTACAATTCCATATTCTGCTAACATTATACGTACTTCAATTGTGAACAAGGCGTCTATCAAACGTGACACCTTGACACTTGTTCACAATAGCGAGCTGCATTCAAATCATTATAGACACGATATACAATCTAGAGCCTGAAACGAAAAAATATATATAAATTATTGCAAACTGCGTAAGGCACATGACGTATCGGGAACAGACATTGTCATTAATATTATCTAAATATAAATTTCTAAAAGTCATCCTTCAAATTGCTCACCTCGAACAATTCTTAGTAGTCAGAGGCCAAAAGGTGCCGAGGTCCGAGCAAATATGTGGATGTATAATTATTGAATATAAATATGCATCGACTCGCTTGTAATAATTAAATATTACTTAATTTTTAACTTTCGCAATTTTTACACATTTTAAATGAAACAATTTTAAACGGATTAATCGCGTATATTTAGGTATTCGAAAATACATTTTTGGAAACCGAACACTTTACAGTAGTCCGTGGTCACAGGGAGACATTTTACTCAATAAAAATCTGCTAACATTTACTTGAGATATCAAAACAGTAAAACAATACAATACTCGTCTCTAATTACAATTTACGTAAGCCGGTGGTGTCTTTGGCACAAAATAACGTCCGTACATTGTTATACCGTCATACATTTCAAAATGACTCTTTGTAGTTTTTAAAATTTCAATGTGAGCGTATCCGATACGTGTGTGGGGCGACTGATCTCGACTTCGACCTCACTCCAGTGTCCGTGATCCCGCTTACTTTTATTTGGGAAAAATATTAGGAAATATCTAAAGCCAGGCAACTTTACGCGACGCGAGGAGGAAAGAGGCGCACTCCGAAGTTTGTTGCAGTTCTAACGAGAGCGGATATTGAGTTGTTCCGTAAACTTGTTATACTCGTATATGATATGATGCGCTACTTGCAAGACAAAGCTAGAACTTCGGGTAAATTTAAAATTGTAAAAAATGCTTTACAGTATAATATGGTCTTGGGTTTCCACCAGAGGACTACCATGACCCTCCCTAGCCAGACCACTAGCAAACCACAACAGAACAGAGCAGAGCATAGCGGCAGAGAAGAGCGGAGAAATTAAAATAAATTTTATATATATAATTATTTCTCCGCATGGAATTGAACGCACAACCAATCGCATTTACAGTCAGACATTGTCTCACTGCCATCAAAGATCTTATGAAATCAGAAATAATCAAATTAATCCACCTGGCTGTCTGTACGCTCGTTTGTTTATACTGACTCGTTTATATCTTGTATAACTTTGATATGAGCAGTATTAAGCCCGGAAGATGACATGAGTTATGCTCTGTAGGTACATGTAAGTATTAGACAACTAATTCCCACTTCGTTTGGACAGAGAGTGTATGAGCCTTGCCGTATTTCTTATATTCACCATCCGTTGATATCGTTGTAGTGCAAAACTGTTAGTGCTGCAAATACTTTACCCGCAACTAATGGAATGCAATAAATGATTACGCAATATCCGGCCGTCTGTCCGTACTGAGTTGAAAATAATTAATAAATAATAAAATATTTTTTTATCTTCACGCTTTTATCTAAGTCTAACCCTGCTATGCCCACATAGAAGAGACAAAAAGTACCAAGTGTCAAGACACTCCGTACTTGTGCATTACGTGTTGAGTGATAGAACGCAACGCCGCAGTTTGTCTTTACCAGAGCGAGGAAGTGGAAATATTTTAAATATAATCACTCCCCGATTGGGGATCAAACCCACAACCGGTCACGTTACAGTCAGACGCTGACACACTGCGCTAGGACCGGCCTCAAACATTAATTTATTCCATGCTTATTAAAAAAACTTCACCGCCAAACCGAAGTCGATCGCTCACTTTGCTTTTCGGCATAAAATGAAGTTGAACTAAGGTCACGCAATAAACGTACGCGGCCTTATTAGAGGTTATTACAGCCGCGAGTGTTTCATTGGGCATACAATGTATCTGATGGAAAATTCAGTTTCATCCGGTTCGGATGAAGGTAGTTTTGTTTTATAACACAACGCCGTAGTTGGCTCGATTACATTTTTCTTATCTGTGTGGAAAGGTCTTGTTGTTTCATCGCAAGTTATAATGAATGGAGGAACTTTGCGCTGTGACGTAAATACAAACAAGTTGTTTGCATAATTTGGTCTTAGATCAATTCCCTCCACTACAGAGTATAATAATCTGGCTCGTTCCTCATCAAATTGCTCGGAACGTAATAACACTAACTGTCATAGACGCTGCTGTTACGTTTTCGGTCTCTTGCCTCTAACGAGCTCTTACAATTCTGCGCCCTGCTACCAAATACTTACAATAACCGTAACCTTGGCGTTACCTAAAATTTATAAACATGGCTTTTAAATACGTCATTCACACGGTTCATCTCGTAAAATCAAATAAATTAAAAACATATATTTCACTTGACGTTCAAACCTTTCGAAGATTACTAATTGCTATAGAAAAAGTGAGTACAAAATATATATACTTACGTTTTCTATAGCCAATCCTTACATAGTTTAACTTGGATAATTATAATATAATCGTCAACATTGTGTAACTCTATTCAAGATGACGTGCTTGGAGGTTAACAGTGTCGACACTTCCTGCGAGCAGTTACGTGGCTGGCTTCAATAACGACACCTCGACGTCGCGGAGCCAGGGCACGGCGCGACCAGCGCACCACGTCGGCAGTCGGGAGCCCTCAGGCGACGCGCTCGGACATGCACCTGTTCACGCGCAAGGAAGTCGAGCTCAGGAGCCGCAGAGATAACGCGGCGATCATCATAGACAACGTGGTGTATGACGTGTCACTCTTCCTGGAGGACCACCCCGGCGGCGTGGAGGTGCTGCTCAACAACGCTGGCAAGGACGCCTCGCGGTGTTTCCGTGACGTCGGACATAGCGATGACGCCAAAAACTGGCGCAGCACCTTCAAGATCGGGGAAGTAGTGGAGGAGGAGCGCTGGGAAGTCATCAAAGAGGAACCAAATGTTGCAGACACCCAGCACAAAGTCACGCTCCGGGGTCTACTGGACGCTTGTACGCCGCCGCTGGCCTTCGCTGCGATTGCTCTTTTAATATATAGTTACATACTTTAACGCGCAAGTGTCGCTGCGACATCGACGACGGCCGGAGTTACGGTTCTAAGCAGGAATGTCGACTAACATGTTATGTAAAGCTCTAGTGTGGCAGATGTTGAGACAGAATCTAATTGTTTATTGTTTCGTAAATTATGTCGAAGCCCGCTAACAAACCAGTCGGGCCGACTGGGGTCAGAGTTCAAACGGGATTTTTATTGCAAAGAATATAAGTTAGTAAATAATGAATTATGTATAAACATTAGCGTGTGTTATTGAGAATGTATGTGTTACTAAAACTGTAGATGTAAAAATAATAATTTATTTAAACTGTTAATTATTTCCATAACTTATATAGATTGTTAAATAAAAATCATTACTTCATGTTTGCAATTGTGTATTATTGAGGCTCATAAAATTAAATTGTTCTAGAACATATTATATACTCGTCGATACGTGCACAGAACAACAAACTCATTGGCTGTTTAACGTATTGCAGTAAGTTTTTACCAACCAAGTTCTTTTTCTACATTTAAAAATAAAAAAATAAGTATAGATGTCAAAACGCTTATATCAAGGTGATATGTAGAGGCGAGGTCGCTTGCGCATGCGCAACCAGTTCCGGCAGAACAAATATATCGCGTTTTGAATTATAAAAACTTTTGTCTTTGAATTGTTTAAATACATTAATTGGCATAGTTTTTTGCAAATTTGTTGCTATTAACCACTTATGTAGACGGCAGTGGAACGATCTGGAATCCAAAATGGACTATTACCTAAAACATCCTCAGACCGGCTTTGATAACGAGTGGGGACTCGCCCACTCTACTAAGGATATTTACTCTGCCTAGGAACATATTTGGTTCGCATTTTAAACTCTACCACAGGTAAAAAAGGTAGAACGCTAAATATAGGTGAATTTTGCAATAAATATTGTTTAATGATAAATTAATTAGCTGTTGTTATTGAGTCAAGTCATGATGACGCGGCGCGTGAGTTTAGACAGATACGATAGTATTGTAGCGGGTGTGTGAGGCGCGCGGGCGCGGGGGCGCGGCGGGGCGCGCGGGGGAGCGGCGGGGCGCGCGGGGGAGCGGCGGGGCGCGCGGGGGAGCGGCGGGGCGCGCGGGGGAGCGGCGGGTGGCGTGCAGCCATTCAGCTGTGACTCGCCGGGTCAGAAACTCGCATTCACTCGCGCCAACATGTCGCTCAAACAATTCAAACGCAGCGATATCGCTGATCGCAATAACAAGCTGGACGCGGTGTTCATAATTGACAACCAGGTGTACGATGTCACCAAGTTCCTGGACGACCACCCCGGTGGCCACGAGGTGCTGCTGAACACGGCCGGCAAGGACGCCACCGAGGAGTTCGATGACATCGGCCACAGCCTCGACGCCAAGGAGCTTATGAAGAAATTCCTCATCGGCGAGGTAGTCGCCGACGAAAGGATCGAGTCCAGTCGGTCCAAGAATATCTGGACGGCGGCAGCGACCGAGACTGAGAGCAGCAGTTTCTTCACGTCCTGGAAGTTCCCGGTGGTGCTCGGCTTGCTCTGCACCGTGCTCTATTCCTACTTGTTTAGTTAAACACAGAAAGCATTCCTAGCAAAGACTTCGTAATACAGAAACCTTGAAAAGTGACTTAAATCTAAGTATACACAATCATGTACGTACTTGTTACCTAATATTGTACTTGTATCGACTGTCTGCGAACTTTTGTAGGTTGTAATCATATGGGTCTGTTGTTGTATGAACATCGAGGTTTTCATGTTATTTATTAGTTTTTAGGGTTACTTTGTTATTTTCATAATTTTTAAAGTATTTTTTTAAATATATGTGAGTTGGTACTGTTTTCGGCTTATGTTTTTTTAATATTTATCTTTGTATTACTGTATTTTTGATGTGAAATAAAGCCTAAAGTTATTTATAGACATACAAAATAATAACAATATCCGTAATCGACACAAGCACAAGTGCGTGTGTCCGAGTGACGTGTGTAGTGCCCCGCTGTCGGCACTCCTTGAGGAGATCTTAAGCCGCGGGTGTAATCAAATACCTTTAGTTAAATGAAGTATGAAAATTTAGTAACTTAAGTAACGTCTATGTAGAGTTGTATCGACCACACACTGGGTATAACTATTGCTATTTCCATTATACATATTGCCATGCTATACGAGTCCGCGTACATTACAAGCTAAATAATTAAAATATATTTAAACAGAATGCGATGTTAGGTTACGTGTTAAGTATATTGCTGCTCTTGAATGTTGATGTGTTAAGATTAATTTCAATATTAAAATGGTAGCTGCAAGTACATCACATGATGCATGTAATGGGCTCGCTAACAACCTGCCCATAAAAGTGAACCAACTGAATATCGTTAATACTTTATATTTGATACACGCTTAAATAATAAAACACTAATTACTTGCCGTTTCATATCACACTTATATACGTATACATTATCTACCTACGTACCTATAATAATACAGGCATGAATTTATAAATATTATTATGTAAATAAGGCGTTGATTAAAATAATTAAAACGCGTTTAAAATTGGATATCATAACATTTATTTTGTAATACGTTGTTTTTTGCATTAACACGCAAAAAATGAGGAACAGAAGTGAATGACTAGAATTAAAACTGAAAATACGGAAGAGGTTCTCAACTCGACACGTATTTTTTATAAAGCACGCATAACTTTTGACATTGTAGACTAATTTTAATTCACACTAATTACTACACTTTAAGAAACTTACTGTACTGTACTTCGCTTTCCACCGAAATCGAGACATTGCGTGTTGAGTGATGGAGCTCAACGCCGCACTTTGTCTAACCAGAACAAAGAAGTATAAATATTTTAAATATAATCACACCCCCGAGTGGGAATGGAACCCGCAACCGATCGTATTCACAGTCAGACGCTGTTCCACTGCACCATGACCGGTCTCTGATAAATTCATATTTACATTTTCTTTTTAATAGATATAGAATAACAATAATGCTAACCTTACGAGTAGAAAATTGGGTAGATTTTACTGAGACATATGTACACGTAGAATACCTTACTATAGATATTAATAGAATACCTTGCTGGTCTCACAGTAATATATTTAATAAAAAACAGCCCTAACAGTGAAAATATAGAGGATGAATGATCATTCACTCACTCATTTTAATACAGAGTTGTTCGTAACCTTTGTGATGGTTTTTATTTGATTTTTTTAATAAATTTATATTATGTATATATTTATATACTTTTAGAAATGGCAAATTCGACAGTATTATAAGATTCGAAATGACACCGGCGCGTTTGACTTCCAATAATTATTTTACTCAAGTAGTTCTATAGATATTTACACGTTTATTAACAAAAAGTGTTTTTTAACATTTTCATTAATTGATTTCATGAATATTGCTTAGCGCCTCAATGTCAGTTATAAAATTGATAAAGCTAGAATGTGACTGACTGATACGATCACGCGCCTGGCCTATATAATGTACACATGGCGTAGAGACTTTTAGTTGTAAACTATCGTAAAAGCCCAAGTACATAATGTTTAATAACATAATGTTGCAATGCCTAAAATAGCGTCCGTTGTA
>JAOYRS010000012.1:0-39356 GCA_032432895.1 Dryadula phaetusa | reverse complement strand
TGGTGCTCGGCTTGCTCTGCACCGTGCTCTATTCCTACTTGTTTAGTTAAACACAGAAAGCATTCCTAGCAAAGACTTCGTAATACAGAAACCTTGAAAAGTGACTTAAATCTAAGTATACACAATCATGTACGTACTTGTTACCTAATATTGTACTTGTATCGACTGTCTGCGAACTTTTGTAGGTTGTAATCATATGGGTCTGTTGTTGTATGAACATCGAGGTTTTCATGTTATTTATTAGTTTTTAGGGTTACTTTGTTATTTTCATAATTTTTAAAGTATTTTTTTAAATATATGTGAGTTGGTACTGTTTTCGGCTTATGTTTTTTAATGTTTATCTTTGTGTTATTGTATTTTTGATGTGAAATAAAGCCTAAAGTTATTTATAGACATACAAAACAATAACAATATCCGTAATCGACACAAGCACAAGTGCGTGTGTCCGAGTGACGTGTGTAGTGCCCCGCTGTCGGCACTCCTTGAGGAGATCTTAAACCGCGGGTGTAATCAAATACCTTTAGTTGAGTGAAGTATGAAAATTTAGTAACTTAAGTAACGTCTATGTAGAGTTGTATCGACCACACACTGTGGGTATAACTATTGCTATTTCCATTATACATACTGTCATGCTATACGAGTCCGCGTACACTACAAGCTAAATAATTAAAATATATTTAAACAGAATGCGATGTTAGGTTACGTGTTAAGTATATTGCTGCTCTTGAATGTTGATGTGTTAAGATTAATTTCAATATTAAAATGGTAGCTGCTAGAACATCACATGATGCATGTAATGGGCTCGCTAACAACCTGCTCATAAAAGTGAACCAACTGAATATCGTTAATACTTTATATTTGATACACGCTTAAATAATAAAACACTAATTACTTGCCGTTTCACATCACACTTATATACGAATACATTATCTACCTACGTACCTATAATAATACAGGCATGAATTTATAAATATTATTATGTAAATAAGGCGTTGATTAAAATAATTAAAACGCGTTTAAAATTGGATATCATAACATTTATTTTGTAATACGTTGTTTTTTGCATTAACACGCAAAAAATGAGGAACAGAAGTGAATGACTAGAATTAAAACTGAAAATACGGAAGAGGTTCTCAACTCAACACGTATTTTAAATTAAGAAACTTACTGTACTGTACTTCGCTTTCCACCGAAATCGAGACATTGCGTGTTGAGTGATGGAGCTCAACGCCGCACTTTGTCTAACCAGAACAAAGAAGTATAAATATTTTAAATATAATCACACCCCCGAGTGGGAATGGAACCCGCAACCGATCGCATTCACAGTCAGACGCTGTCCCACTGCGCCATGACCGGTCTCTGATAAATTCACATTTACATTTTCTTTTTAATAGATATAGAATAACAATAATGCTAACCTTACGAGTAGAAAATTGGGTAGATTTTACTGAGATGTATGTACACGTAGAATACCTTAATATAGATATATAGATACTAATAGAATACCTTGCTGGTCTCACAGTAATATATTTAATAAAAAACAGCCCTAACGGTGAAAATATAGAGGATGAATGATCATTCACTCACTCACTCATTTTAATACAGAGTTGTTCGTAACCTTTGTGATGGATTTTATTTGATTTTTTTAATAAATTTATATTATGTATATATTTATATACTTTTAAAAATTGCAAATTCGACAGTATTATAAGATTCGAAATGACACCGGCGCGTTTGACCTCCAATAATTATTTTACTGAAGTAGTTCTATAGATATTTACACGTTTATTAAAAAAAGTGTTTTTTAGCATTTTCATTAATTGATTTCATGAATATTGCTTAGCGCCTAAATGTCAGTTATAAAATTGATAAAGCTAGAATGTGACTGACTGATACGATCACGCGCCTGGCCTATATAATGTACACATGGCGTAGAGACTTTTGGTTGTAAACTATCGTAAAAGCCCAAGTACATAATGTTTAATAACATGATGTTGCAATGCCTAAAATAACGTCCGTTGTACCTTTGGTAATATTGTTTACGCCATAAATAAATATCTTGCCTGGAATTCTTCAATATTTAATTAACTAAGTTAAGTACATATTTGCGAAGTGGTAAAAATATCACATAAAAGTTCTAACTACGACAAGAACCCGTGACCTCTTATATATCAAATGCCACTGCTCCATATTTAGTATTTATAATACTCAAATAGAACATAAACATTTCAAATGAAACTATTTTAAACGGATTAATCGCGTATATTTTGCTATTCGAAAATACATTTTTGGAAATTAGATGATCCGATTAAAATGTGATGATGCGATATTATTGTGAATACAATACATGTTGATAACTGCAAGAATATAAATCTAAAAGATTTTTGCTCCCTGATGACGAATAGTAACCTAACAATGTAACCTAGCCTCATTTGTACGTAGATATGTGTTACGTGCCTATACTTAAATAGGATAATATTACTATCAATTTAAATTCTGTTGTTTAATCTCGTTATTGATAAAGGACAGTAGAATCAATGAATTATTAATTATTATTTATTAATCAATTACTACAAAACTGTTTCTAGTTCTTCGACCTGCTCTACATTAACTATTCACTAATGGCGCCGAGTTGTGGGACGAACTGGCACACTGTACGTACTCGTATTTGTGTCCAGCAAATATTTTAATTACTCTCTACATTTCATAAAACACATATTTTGTAACAAAATCGGATATTTAACTATGGCACTTTATAAATATATCTTAATCTGTATGTTTATCTGTTTATCTATTACGTACTACATTATCATAAAGAATTTAGACTTTTATATATTACACTAAAAAATTTCTTTTTTAATTTTTTTTTAATGCTTGTATTTTTGCGACCAAAAATCAAAAACCAAAATATCCTCTGAGTTCAAATTCTGCTGAGAAGAGCCGACGACAAACTCACCAGTTACTTTTTTAAATAAAATATTACAATGAGTTCATGACAACAATTAGCGTCCTGATCGCGTATCAACTGCGTTTAACTCCACACATTACCAACAGTATCATATCCATTGATAGAATAAGTAGACTTTTTTCAATAATACATTTTAATATTAATTTTAAATTACTCTAGCCGATTTACCTCTTCTTAGGATATATGTAGCCAGCTTAGCTAATCGATCTGCAATAAAGAGACAAGAGGAAGGCAGGCGCAAGTGAGAATGTCATAGTATAAATGAAGAAGAACCTGTTTAGGTGATTTGGGCACGTTGAGAAGATGATATATAGATAGTAAGAAAGATATATGACGCAAAGATGAATGGTGCGAAATGTAGGAAGAGAATTGATTGTTGAATTATTATATAGTGTTAATTGTACTAATGTGAAAAATATGACAACAGTGGAAAAGCAGTAAAAAGTATGCAAGGAATATAGCTCTTGACGCTTCTCGTACTATCCCGATAGGTACATATAAAGAGTGAAACTGGAAATAACTCATTTATAACAATACTAAGCAAGTAAATTAAATAATTATTTCAAACTACACCTTTTGCCGCCGCACAATGTTTCTAATGAGTACTCTACAGTAACGTCTATTCTCGAACATTCAGTCAGCTCGGTGGCGCTAATTTGTGATTTGTTAAATATTATCCAATATAAATAGGTATGGCTACTAAAAAAGGCCTTATCGATGACGACGTGCAATACAACGCACGAAATAAATGTAAAATTAACTTTTACTTCAAGAACTGAATTCATAATTATCATTGTTACCCACACTCCTGAACACGTGAGGAGTTCTAATGTAGTGCTTGAAACACATAAATAGTAGTAGGTAGGTACTAATACATTGTGCGAAATATCAAAGACGATAATCGTACGTAATGGGGGTTTTAAAAAAAGGTTAAAGAGGTCAATATACATAAACATATAATAAACATATAATGGCACGAATAGTGGCTTTTTGTGAATTTCGCATATTTCATAAGCGTTGTTTTGACATCGTTAATGACTCAAGATAATTATATTGTATGTATATTAAATAATTTATTTACAATGTACATTATACCAATTTCCTTCACAGGTCGTTCTATCTTTTGAATTTTGCTATCTGGAGATTAAATTTTGATAAATGGTAAATGCGCTATAATTATATTATTTCATTACACTATGTATGTTTGTTTATAAAACTAATTTTAATCAATTTATGTTGACTCCATCAGATCGATAGAGTATAAAAGATATATAGATATATAATAAATTAGTTACACCTAACTGTAGCATGCGAAGGTGACGTCACCACTATGCTAGCGATCTCTTGTAAGTAACCTTAGTAGACATTATTATGAGACATTCAAATGCAAGGTGATGTAAGTATACTATCAGAAATAAAGAGTAATGAAAAATAATAGAACTATATACATTTTAAATGAAACTATTTTAACCAGATAAATCGTGTATATTTTGATATTCGAAAATACATTTTTGGACACCTGATATTTCGAACACTTTACAGTAGTCCGTGGTCACACTCGCGGGTAAACTGAGGTGGCATTCGTCTGTCAGTTGCTACAAAAATTAAATATATCAATCTACCGCCATCTGTTTCTTAATTGGCTCGCGCGAGGAATGCCATCTCAGTCTACCTGTGACTGTGGCCTTCTTGAAAAGTGTTCGAAACGTCAGGTTTCGCAAAAATGTATTTACGAAAACCAAAATATACGCGATTAATCTGTTAAAATAGTTTCATTTAAGAATCATGAAAATCAAAGATCTTATTATGAGAACTATATAAACACAATCGGTCAAGTGCGAGTGGAATCGAAGATCAGTGCTCCATATTTCATAAGTATTGAACAGTTATTAAAATGTTGAAGAAATTAATTTAGTTTCTGTCTCTTTTCATTGGACACGTCAAATTCTATTGTATATTTTTTTTCTTCAAAAGAAAACTATTGAAATATTTGGACTTTTATTATATTGGTCTTAATGCCTATTATATTGACTATCAGTTTTAAAAATTAATAAAAAATAACGAATTCATCAGCACAAGCAAATGGAAATTCCTAAAATAGAAATTAAATAAAAAAGGAAAAAATCAACTGCTAATGCTGTGCTTGTCCATATAACTTAACTTTGAGTCGTGAATCACATTTTATTGACGATTCGTGATGACTGATAACGAGAATAAAATAACACAAGTTTTAATATTCAGAAGTGTTTAAAAATGTATATTTTAATGATGAAATAGGAAAAAAAGAACACTCTGTCCTTCAAATTTGTAAATTATAATATTTTTAGTTATGATTACGACTGAAACATGAATATGCTGTGTAACTTTTTAATTTATATAATCGAGATCGTAAAAAATATTATTTTGTGTTTATCTCGAATTTAAAAGAAACTGATACTTTAATTTTAAATAGTTAAATATAAATGTAAAATTATTTTTATTTCTGATTGAAAGTATTACTAAAAGTATATGAGTAACATTAGGTATTATTCTGTTCTATCAAGTGTCAACTAAATAATCCATAGTCTATTATCATTTGACAGATGACAGATGCTTGTCAAGCGCGCTCGGAAGTCGGAACGCCATAACTAAAAAACCTGAACTGCTATTTGTAAAAAGTGCCGACTGTCGACTTACATATTAATAGAATCAAATTTTTAATAAGAAACGAAAAATATTTCGGTATATTTTAGAATAGTTTAGCAGTTACTTTTATTTACTAAATGTAATATTTACTTCAAATTCACATTCAAATAACTTACTTCATACTGTTTATGTACTATATACTGCTTGTAATATAAGTCAATATCGTAAGCTAATGCTTTTTGAAATACATTTAACTGATACAATGATAATTTGAATACTATTATAAGGACACATCATAAAAATATAAATCAAAATGAAACTAGTAAGTAGTGACTCTCCTTTCCAATATTGTTTTACCATGAACATATTAGATAAACACATTGATATTTAAAAAATGTATTTTTAGTATTGTTTGAGTAGTGACGCATCGAAGCCCTGCTTCGTGCTTTCTTTCAAAGAGCTACTGATCATGCTGGATTGTGGGCTCTCGGCACACTCAGTGCTGAACTTCCTGCCACTGCCACCAGTGCCAAGCACACGACTTGCCTCCTTGCCTAACTACACACCGCCACATGTCAACGATCCTTTATTAGAAGGGGTAATTTCTTTGAATAATAATTATTTTTTATAGAGCAATGATATCATGCAAGGGTAACATATTTAATTTAATAAATATCAATGCTATATGCATCAATTGGCTTCATAATTACCACATTATAAATGCCATGATGAATTATTTTTTCAGATTTATAAATGAAAAAATTCTACCAAGTTTCATTTATTTATAATTCAAAAGGTTCTGAGAATGTTACCTTCTTAATCTTCTTCTTATTTAATTTTTAAAACAGTGTGAAAATCTGTCCAGTAATTGTTAAATTTATCACTATTACTATAGAATATAGAATATATACACTAAAAGAGTACACAAATTATAAATATAATAAAACCACTATTTACTTTGCAGGAATTAAAGGAATGTTGTGGCCGAGTGTTTGTGGACAGTATACCTGAGTTTTGCCCACCGCTGGACAAAGTGGTGGACTTCTCCCAGTTAGATGTGATCCTCATCTCTAACTACACCTGTATGATGGCTCTCCCCTTCATCACAGAGGACACAGGCTTCAAGGGACAAGTGTATGCTACGGAACCCACTTTACAAATAGGAAGGTAAACATTACAGTGAAAAGTTAACAAGTTGAAAAACCTAATTTTGAAATAACAAGAGGCAAAGTTGAAAGATGTTAATTCTCACAACTTTTATTTGATTTGACTACTTGATTTTGATAGGTTTTTACTCTCCATGTTATTTTGAATGAATATAAAACAATTCTGTATTACAAGTTATCATCATGAGTATAGTTCTTGCATCACCCTACATGATCCAGTAATTACAAGACAATAATTTAAATAAAAAAAATGTAATTTGAACAGCTTTACTCATCTTGGCAACTTCTTGAATATGTAATTTTTCACTCCATGAAATACAATTTGTCTATTTTCGTCCTAATACTATAATAATAGGTAATTACAAACAATTTATTTGTACAAGTCAGTTATATAAAAAATTATACAAGCTGACAATCACAACCCTTTTCAACATTTTTTTTGTTCTATCAAGTATCTCTCTTATTAAAAATATACAAATTTTTTAAATTATTTGGATAACCGAAATTCAGTTTTATGTAATAAAATACAAAAAATGCATTATAATAATTTAATTTCTCTATTATATGTTATTATTAATATTTAACCATTTAATTTCCTTTAAGATATGTTGTTTGACAAAGTGTAGACACCAATAATAGCTAACATGTGTGTGTGTGTGTGTGCGCGTGTGGTGCAGGTTCTATCTGGAGGAGCTGTCGGAGTGGGTGTCGGGCAGCGGCGGCGGCGGCGGCGGCGCGGGCGCGGCGCGGCGCTGGAAGGAGCTGCTGCACGTGCTGCCGCCGCCGCTCGCGCACGCCGCGCGCCCGCGCGCCTGGCGCCGCCTGTACGCGCCCGCCGCGCTGGCGCGCGCGCTCGCCCGCGTGCGCGTGGTGCGCTACGACGAGCGCGTGGACGTGTACGGCGCGCTCGACGCCACTGCCGTCAGCTCGGGCTTCTGCCTGGGCTCCGCCAACTGGGTGCTGCGCTCGGCGCACGAGAAGGTGGCTTACGTGAGCGGCTCCAGCACGCTCACTACGCACCCGCGCCCCATCAACCAGGCGGCGTTGCGCGGCGCCGACCTGCTCGTGCTGGCGGCGCTCACGCAGACGCCGGCGCACAACCCCGACCACATGCTGGGCGACCTGTGCGTGCACGCCACCGTCACGCTGCGCGCCGGCGGCTCGGCGCTGTGCCCCGTGTACCCGAGCGGCGTGCTGTACGACCTGCTGGAGTGCCTGTCGGCGCACCTGGAGGGCGCGGGGCTGGCGCACGTGCCGCTGTACGTGGTGTCGCCGGTGGCGGACTCCTCGCTGGCATACAGCAACATCCTGGCGGAGTGGGTGTCGGCGGGCAAGCAGGCGCGCGTGTACCTGCCCGAGGAGCCCTTCCCGCACGCCGCGCTGGTGCGCAGCGGCCGCCTCAAGCACGCGCGCTCGCTGCACGACGACGCCTTCAGCGCGGACTTCCGGCAGCCCTGCGTCGTGTTCTGCGGACACCCCAGCCTGCGCTTCGGCGCGGCCGTGCACCTCGTCGAGCTGTGGGCCAACAACCCCGCCCATGCCATCATTTTCACGGGTGAACTATGTTTTTTTAATAATTCATTGTTTTCTCTCTGCGTCGATACGAAAATCAACATGTCGCATTTTCTTTCTCAGAACCGGACTTCCCGTACCTCGAGGCCCTGGCGCCGTTCCAGCCGCTGAGCATGAAGGCGTTCCACTGTCCCATAGACACGTCGCTAAACTACTCGCAAGCCAACAAGTTGGTGCGCGAGCTGCGGCCGCGCGAGCTCGCGCTGCCCGAGCAGTACGCGGCGGCGGGCGCGGGCGGGGCGGGGGCGGCGGCGGGGCGGGGGCGGCGGCGGGCGGGGCGGGGGGTGCGCGCCCGCACATCAGCTGCGACGTGCCCACCGTGGTGGTGCGGCGCGGCGCGGCGCGCTCGCTGGCGGTGCGGCGGCGCGCGGCGCGGGCCACGCTATGCGGCGCGCTGGCGGCGCAGGCGGCACGCGCGTCGCCTCGCGAGCTCCGCGCCGGCCTGCGCGCCGCGCCGCTTTGCGCCGCGCTGCGCGTGCGCGACGCGCGCCTGGAGCTGGCGGCGGCGCCGGCGCTGCCCGGCGCGGCGGGCGCGTCCGACGAGGCGGCGGCGGCGGGGCGCGTGCACTGGAGCGCGCTGGACGTGGAGGCGCTGGTGCGCGCGCTGGCGCGCGAGGGCGTGGGCGAGGCGCGCGTGGAGGCGGGCGCGGACGGCTGCATCGTGCACCTGCCGCGGCACGACACGCTGGTGCACGTGGAGCGCCACGCCACGCACGTGTTCTGCGAGGGCCGCGCGGACGTGCGCCAGGCGCTGCGGCGCGCGCTGGCCGCGTGTCTGCCGCACATATGACTGTTCGAGTGACCGAATAAAACTGCTCCTCGCAATGCATCGTTTATGTTTTATTAACAAATAACACTTAGAAGTAAAGCGAGTCGAGGGAGTGCGCAGGGCGGCGGGCCGGGGCTGCGCGCCTCCCATAATGTAACCTTAAAATTCACTTTGTAAATGTTAATAAAATGTTCACATTCACTACTTGCGAAATAAATAATAATAATAATAATAATCTAATAGTAACTAAGTCGAGAAACATGATTGAATATAACGACTATGAATACGTATCTCATTTAAATATTTACAACAAAAAATGCGAAACAAGTCTGTCGACTCTATTACTGACATATTATTATTACAACACTACTTGATGAACTTGGGGCATAGCAATGCAAGAACATGTACCGGTTGCGGCGCTCGGCGCTGTGAGCTGTCTCTGAAATAGGCGGAAAGTGGAAAACGGAGAGACTCATCACTGACGGAGACCTGTCGGGCGGGCGGGAAGCGCGCTGCGTACAAACAAATCAGTGCGTCACCTCTGAGTGCGCACGGACTCCCGCCGTTTGAAGCGTGAATTTGATCATTTGTAAATAATTTTAATATCAAAAAATATCGGTATTTATTATTAAAAAATCTTACTTCGTTAACATTCTGTTTAAGCACATTTTTGTCTTCGCTGACATTCCTCGCCGGTTCTCTCGCTACCGTTTAAATGTGTGAGTTTACCGCATCTTGCATGACTACGTCCGGATGGCGTCGGGGCGAGCGTACCGAGACGCGGCGGCGCCTCAGGCGTTGAGGTCGAGGTCGGCGAACAGGTCCCCGCGCGTGGCCACGGTGAGCGCGTAGTGCGTGTTGAGCTGCAGCAGCAGCTCGCGCTCGTCCAGCATCTCCAGCGCCTCCACGCGCGCGCGGTCCTCGTCGGGCAGCGCGCGCCACACGGCCTCCATGTCCCAGGCGCGCGCCGAGTCGAAGCCGAGCGCGCGCAGGCGCGCGGCCTGGTCGGCGGGCGCGCGGCGGTGCGCGTCGCCGGGCGGCGCGCAGCCGCGCGCGCGCAGGTTGCGCAGCATGACCTCCCCGAAGCGGTCGGCCAGGTTGCACTGCTCGTAGACGAGCAGCACGCAGCGCGGGAAGGCGGCGGCCAGGTGGCGCAGCAGCGCGCGCGCCGCGTCGGGGCGCAGGTACACGAGCACGCACTCGGCCAGCAGCAGCGCGGGCGCGTCGCCGGCCGCGCCGCCCGCCTCCAGCTTGCGGCGCACCTCGCCGAGGCAGCGCAGGTCGCAGCCCAGCAGGTGGTACCCGTCGGAGTGCAGGTCGCCCGACCTGATCATCACCTCGCCGTCTGCGCGGACACGAATACCGTTATGTGTGCGTCGTTTTTCGTTGTGCCAAAATAGTGAAAGCTTTAGAACCAATTCAATGAAGAAAACTAAAAATGTCGTTGTATTACTTTAATTCATACACTCATAGTGTTTGGAGACACAGCAATAATGTGACAATTCTATTGCGTAACATTATTATCCGAATAACACTTATAAAAACGTTACAACAAAAATTGTGTTCCCTGTGGGAGATATAATAAATAATTGCCAGATAGGACGACACGGAACCAACAGTGGCCAAATGATATGTTTTATAATCAAATTACAAAAGAGAAACATAAAAAATTAATTCATCTTAAAAATTTTCGAATCTATAATCACACTAAAGATCGATTATTTCTTTATCACTTATTACTTAAACACATAAAATATTAAAAATATAGTGAAGGGAAATCTACAAAATGCGTCATCATGTAAAGTTTAAACTCGTATTCCTGTGAAACTTAGATTTGAAGTGACACTGAGATGAGACAAAACCAGAGCTTGTCAATAACAATCGGACAATCTACCTTTACATCAAATTTTTTGTAACAAAAATAAAAATGTGAAAGATATTAAAGCTGTGAACTTATTATAATTTTACACATTTAACCTAGATCCAGCTGGAGCAGCTAATACACCAAACACACTCGCTTCAAATATCCAATTTCACGTCTATAGAGTAATAATATGAAAATAATAATAAAAAAATCGAGTTATAAAGTTTTTGACTTATAGAAGATTTCGACTTAGGCGGATTTGAAGTCGAAATAGAGAAGTTAAGATTCATTCTTATAAATTTTGAGATAGAGAGGTAAAAGAAACAAAGATTCAAGTTGCAGAGGTCAATAAAATACAATACATATAATATGTATGTATATGTAAAAGGTAAATCCACATTGTTTCACAACATCCTTAAAATAATCCTTAAAAAAAATATAGCATTAAAAAGTTAGTATTCATTTTAGATTTAGATAATTCGGTTGTTCTCGATCTATAGCATTTTCTAAGGTATAAAGAGCAAAAAGCTCTCGTTCTTCAGAGTTGCAGGCTTACTCAATAAAATAACGTAAAGAATTAAAACCCATATTAGTATTATTCGACTCTTCCATGTTATCTAAAATCGTTAGTATCTATTTTCTGAGCCACCGAGTCGATAATTACATCATAACAGTCATAACTCCATCATAGCACGTAACAAATTCCTCAAAGGAAATTCCTGATTCAGGCACCACTGTATTCTGTTCTGAGGGAGGTCAAATAGGAATATCATCGGCTTCAGCTTCTACTGTTGCCGACGATGAAAACCCACAGAGTACATAACAGTTTTTATACTAGTCGCAGTTGCATTTTGCCAAACTTTATCAGCCATTCTCATGGTTTGCAATAAATATATCTATAGTAGAATTCTTTTTTTCTTCCATATTATCTAACATGATCCTGAAAACTGCTTTTCGAAATAATAACTTGAAGTTTTTAACCTTAAGATTTAAAACAATCTTAATTTTTAGTTTTTATCTTCTTAGGTATCTTCTTTGCTTTGCTTTAAAAAAAATAATATACAGATACACAAGGTTACAGTCTTATCAGGAAGACATTTAAAAAACAAATCCTGGAATTCACTTTTCCATTTGTTGCTGGTTTCAATGTTGACACTTGCAGTTTCCCCGCAAACTTTTTTGAAAGTAAACGTAAAATAAAACATTGCCTATGTTCGAGATACTGAGGTCTTTGGATAAAGTTTTCGAGTTATGGACGGGAAATATGTACCAAAATGACTCGCTGATATTTCGACTAATATAGGGTTTTAATTTCGAGTAATGAAGGTTTTGTTGTTTAAAGGGAAGAGAACAAAATATTTTTTTCGAGATTTGGAGATTTTCGACTTATGGGTTCGACTTCACGAGGTTCTACTGTATTACGGGATAAAGTTCCACAATATAATTTTAAATGCAAATATAGCTCAATTTTTCTCCCCGCCAAATTCCTAGCATTTCTTCCCAGTTTTCTTTTACATTTACTTCACAAATGGTACTAGATCTCTTAACCATCACCGTTTCCTAATTCCGAACACTATCGTCATTATCGTCATTGGCTTCATCAGCAGTTTTTAATTTTAAAATCTGCTCAACATCTCGTCTGACTACAGCACCATCATCAGTCTGTACTCGGAACATTACTATAGTTTGTGTACACTACTTTCTGTCCTATATTTGTCTCTCTATTTCTCTTGTTATTAGCATTTTGCAATTGATACACTATTTTTCTATGAAGTATATGATCTGGGTGAATATTATCCATTGCAGTGCTACAAAGGTGATTATTCACAGCTCAGAAGGGTTGTGATCGTCATTATTGTAGTCTAAATAATATGCTTAGATTTTCATGTCTCACGTTCCATGGACATGCTTTGTCTGCACCAAACGTTCCGCTTATCTATTAGTTGATGGACGGTACGGTGCTGTGGTCCCATGTTCAATTTTACAAATGTTTCCATATCATTACAGACAAATAACGCTCCAACTTCTGATACAAGTGTCCCGCATGAACCATGTGTAACAAATGATATCCTCAAATGACGGATTACTGTTGCTGACGACATATTTCATACGTGTATAGTTTTAGACCATTGCCTTAGTCAACATTATCCATTCGTAATAGTTTATTTCCATTTTCAAGACAGTTTCTATAATTATACACAAATTAATTAATGTCTTCATCCACATGCGGATACCATACGTAACATCTAGCAAGTGCTTTTGTGTATACAATTCTTGTACAGATGTAGACAATATTTGTGTAGTTCAGTGTCACCTCTTTTAAAAAAGTGACCGACACGTGAGAGTTATTTATCTACGACTGCCCAAGCGATTGACCCAGCCGGGTGAGACCCCAGAAGGGAGGCCCAGCTAAGCCATCAGCGACCGCGACAGCAGTAGCTCAGGAGCGGATGGTGGGAGGATGTCTCTCGGGAGAGATTTCTGTCCGGTGGGCGAGTATGGTAAGGTGCGATCTCTCGGTTGTGCTCATGTTCCGAGAAGTCAGCACGTCCACAGGTTGTTGTGGCCAGTCTTCCAATATGTCTTCCGGAGGTCCCTGGAGGTGCTGGTGAGTGCATATCAAGCCGGGGCCGCGTACGTCCGATGTGGTCTGGCATACGCCTTCGAAAGCGACGCTTGATAAACACCCTGTTATGTAGCAGACATAACTGGCAAAAGTTTGTAGCTTCTAGCAATAAAATATTTTCAATTTATGGTTTATGGTCTGTGACTACGGTGAAACGACTTTCTAAAGTTATCAATTAAGAAGGCGTTAACAAGCGGATACTTGTTGGGAAGTTTAAATTGCGGAAACCCTCATGACGATTAAAGTTAAAACAACGAAAATCAAATGGGGTAAACTAAACGGAACAGAAAGAAACCAATTGTTATAAAATATTACAAACCATTTAAAATCTGACTTGGAATACGAGAACCACAATGTAAACAAAATGAATGACTACATTGATCTGGAAAAAACATGCGATGAAAATTTGTATGCCAAGCTGGGTCCTGGGGTGTTCCCGACAACCATGTCTTCATAACAAATCACGTCTCCATAGTTAAAATCAGCTGCGCCACCCAGATGAGGAGCTCAGCAAGAATGAGTAATCCGTTCAAAGTAACAGTTGCTGTACCTCAAGGCTCCGCACTTAACCCATTAATATTTAACCCCATCATGAAGGACCTCACTATATACAGCACATACAGATATACAGAACAGCTTGCCAAGGTGTCCTTTTATATACAGACGATATTGTTCTTACAAACAAATCTGCAAATGACATGCAGAAAATTACAGGGAAATAGACGATGCGATGGTATGGCTACATTCATGATTTTGAATTTCTAAAATGAAATTTTGAATTCTGAATCTTGAAAATCATGCATCGTATCACAACAACACAAAGCACTGCCACTAAATTTTTAAGTACATCTCAATGTACCAATGTCTTAAGAAGGGTTAATATACGGTTAGTTGTATCAAATGAATTATTTTCATGTTAAGTCCATTGCCATTTCTCTTTTGCGTCTTATAATCTGTGAGGTTTTAAAACAGTCCCCTTGTAAGGAATAAACCTTTCATATAAATTATATAAGTGAAGAAAAGTTTGTAAATCTTGCATATTTCTATTCTGTTGGCTTCCGAGGTTTTAATAATTGCTTCCATTTTGCTTGGAACAGAGTGAACCCCGTCTTTGTTGGAATGTAGGACTACTAATAATAATATCACCTTTAAGAACTTGCACACCTGAAATTCCTGCTAAAATTTCTGTTATAAAACTTTGGAAAATCGCTTCCCTTTGGCAGGCTTTAATTACCATATGGCAGGTGGTCTATGAACTATGCATAATCCTTTGCATGTATTCAAAGCTAGTAGTTTGGCAGCGTTTTCATGCACTTTTGCTTGGATATAAATTTGAACTAGGTCTAAAGTCGGTAAAAAAATTACACCTGTAATTATGGCAAATGTCTCGATGGCTGTAGAGTTAAGAAAAATACTCTATGCTTGATGACGATATGACTATGACAATATAGTTCCCAATAGAGAAATACACCTGACCAGAAAAAAGTGGATGACCTCATAATCGAAACCCCCTTCAAGAATGGCATGCTAAGAATTATTATATATTTTGGATACTTTAATTAGTTTAAGAAGTGTAATTGATAACTAATTTGAAGGCAATTATAATTATGTTTAATTTATTTTATTGTTTTTTTTTTACTTAGTAATTTTAAAGCAACTTAGATTTTTCAAGCAGTTTTTGTTATATTTTTATTGTCAACTTGTTACAAAAAAACATATTTTAAAGCAAAGTTACAGCTATACCATAGTGCCAATTGACGTCTTCTTTTGGTCTTTGACAAGACCAAGTAGAATATAATTACTTATATTGAACATGATATTTGTAAAAAAAATATGAAATAAGTTACTATTCTAATAGTAAAAAAAGACATTATTCTCATTTCCTAAACACATTTCATTTTTAAGATTGAAGTTTAATTTTTCCTTCAAGCTTCATCAAGCTTTTATGTTGCTTGTGCTTCAATTAAGAATGTATTAATAACAACATCTTATTGGATGCAAAACTTTAAATTATTAAGTTTTCTATATATACTTAAATTCAGCTTTAAAGCTAGAAGCAATCACAAAATTGCACATATACCTTCTCATTGATGATTGGGGCTTCGGGGAGGAGTATATAGGTAATTGTCAAACTTTTATAGAATCATAATAACTGCTACAGCATATCTTTGCTGGGTTTTCTTCAATGTATTATCACTGTTGTGTTGTATTGAAAACCGTTATATTTTAAATTGGTCTTACCTTCTTTACAAATCTTCTCAAGAAGCTGTTTGTTGCGTTTAATAATGTGACATTTTTTGCTTGTAACTGATGGAAAATCGAGTTCAATAAAGTTACTGACAGCTTGAGTGGTGTCTTTCAGTCGCCAATATAGAGTATCAAACCCACATCCCAAGTTAATGATTTGACATTTTGTACCACATCTCTGAAGTAGAAGAGTATAATTAAATTTAAAAAACAATTTAATTGTTTGTCCCCATCACAGGGTTGTTCATTACCACACTGTTCATTGTCACAGAATACAATGATAAAACAAAAATAAATGTATCATTTACCTTAATTTAATTACCAAATTGTTTACTAGATACTATATGAATCTAATAAAAAGTAAATTAAAGCCAATACATTATAAACAGAAAATAAATAACAAAAGTATCAAACAATAAGAAAATAAGCCAATATAAGGAACAAATGATTTTAGATATAGTTTGTAATTTACCTCTAAGAATTGATGAATAAACATTTCCATGGCTTTGACTCTGGCGTAATATCCGCGATTTATTTCAGGAGCTTTCCGATCTACATGTTTAGCAAAATAGGTAATATATTCATCTTTCCAGTAGCCCAGCTCCACAGCAGATCTTTTACATTCAGTTGCATCGGTGTTGGTTGCAATAATCGCCTCGTCTTCTGCAGTCCACGATACGATGTTGTCCATGATGGCACTGATGATTTACAAATCGCACTAGTACACAAATGTGTCGCTCAACATCGCCTTCTATAGCATATTAAAATAACGTATTTATTATAAACCTCAGATGACGTTGCCCACTAATACTTTTATATTTATTTCATAACTATTTAGAACAAAATTCGCGATTATATTTTATGAGAAAAAAATCTTTTGACATTTGACACTGACAATCAAAAGGAAAAGATAACAAAAACTACTTTGTATTCGACCTGGCACCCTCTAAATTAAAAAAATGGTAATTCGTAATTTGTGAACTTCATTATTAAATCACTTAAAGTTGTAATAGTATATATTACATAAAATTAAGTATTATATATTGTACTACCTATTTGCCACGTTATTAAACAGGGTCACATATTGGTGATCTGTGAGTAGTAATTATTGATCGCAATTTTCAAAGAACTGTCTTTATTTACATTTCATAAGTACTGTTGTTGTAGTTAACTCATCCATAAATGTTAAATCAAAAAGATATTAATACGCTGATATACTTTATCAACATTTTATAAATTTGTTATTTATACAAATTGTTCGTATTAAGTAATATAACAATTTTGCATATGTATTTTGTTTTGAATTTACAAAAGTAAAAGTAACAAAAATATTAGTTATTAACAAAGTGTGATGGAAGCACCCATTGAGGACACCTCGCATTTGTCCATACCGCTAATCTTAGTTAGCGCTTATGATGTGGCAAGTGCTAATGAGCTAATATCAGGTATGACCCTCCTAATTATTATTATATCTTTACCTAGCTCTATTTCAGTATAATTTATTCATATTCCAGAAATTATAAATTCCAATAGACGAGATAAAGAGGGAAATGAAACTGCAAATGAAGCACAAAGCTGCATATGGACAATAGAAAACAAATATTACAAAGCTGAAGTGGAGTTGTACCCTTTAGCAGATAATGACACCTTGCCGTTGTCACTAGCTGATAGACTGGAAGCACACATCATTCATATAACAGATGATGAGGTACAAATTATAAATTTAAGCAATATTAACAGGTGTGACATGGAAAGAGAACATCTGACTGTAAATGCAAATGTTTGTGAGTCTCATTACAATTTGGGGAAATAATGATTTTTAAAAAGTTATTTCAGTTTATTATTTATAATTTGAGGCCAGTCATTGCGCAGGACAACATCTGACTGTAAACGCGAGCGGTTGTGTGTTCGACCCCCACTTGGGGGAGTGATTAAATAAATTATTTTCACTTTCTCGCTCTGTTAAAGACAGTGTGACATTGAGTTCCACCTTTCAACACGCAATGTCTCGAATTCGGCGAAATGCGAAGTACGGAGTGTCTTGACAGGTACTTTATGTCTACCCTGTTATTCAGGATGAAAGTTTGAAGCTAAAAAAATCATTTATCCACTAGTCAGATATTTTCTTTAATTTTTGTCCTTCAAGAATGTTAATTTAAATATTTTACTATTTTTGAAGTGTTATTCCACACTTAGGCTTAGAGAACATTTTTGATAAATAGCAATCTCTCTTGTTAAACAATTATTTCGTATCTTAAGTAGCAGAAATTTGTAAAAATCTCTTAACAGAGACCCTAACAACATAAATAAGTTGTAACAAAACATGAGAATTTTGACGCAGCTGGTAGAACCCATGGCTTTGCGGTCAGAGCGCTTGGACGGTTTCCAAGAGGCGCGGGTACGAATCCCGCTGCTTTCATATTTCTATACTTTTTCTCAAAAATGTTAATTTTAATTATCTTTTATTTCCTAAGCATGTACATATATAATTTTATTTATTATTCCCTATAGTAATAATATTTAGTATTGATATATTTCATATGGGGTGGACAGGAAGACGAGATGGCGAGCGAGCGTGCAGAGGAGCGCTGGGCGCGTGCGGCCGGCGCGGGCGCCAGCTCAGAGCGCGTCGGCGTGCGGCTGCTGGTGAGAGCGGGCTCCGCCCCCGCACCCGCCGCGCTGGACGACTGGGCGCGCCGCCGCCACTACGAGCCAGTGGCGCTGCGCGAGACGCCCGAGTCCGCGACCGACGTCGACCCCGACGACGCCGACGACTTCCCCGACGTGTGCGGCATCGAGCGAGTGCGCGAGGCGCTGCACGCGCACACGTGGCGCGGCTTGCGGCGCGTGGACGCGCCCGCTCGCGCGCCGCCGCCGGCGGGCGGGGAGGGCGGGGAGGACGAGGACGAGCAGTGGGAGGAGGCCATGGAGCAGGCGGAGGCGTTCGCGGCGGCGGTGGGCGCGCTGCGGTCGGCGCGCGAGGCGGGCGCGCGGCTCCCGGCGGCGCTACGGCGGCGCCAGGCGGAGCGGCACATGCTGGCCCTGCTGCACTCCATCGGCGTCAACATGCACGCGCTCTAACGACACCGACGTCAATATATCACTAGCTCTCACGTGTACTTTTATTTGCTTCCCGCTACTGCCACTCGGGTGAATCGTAAATAAGAAATTAAAATCAAACATTTACTGTATGGAAATTTATTGAATAATAAAAACAATAAAAACTTAGATATGTACAGCGACAAGCGTGCGCGTGCTCGTGCGGGAACATCACAGATTAGTATTATTATCTCTTTGGACGAATGTATGCATATTATATAACTATCTCGTATAAAATGTATATAACTCATCTCTCAGGCGTGCGCTGCGTCGCCGGACGCAGGTGCATATCTAACAATCTAGACAAACATCCTTCAAACCCCTCTCAGTTGCGCGTAAATGTATAAATATAATTTATAATATAATACTCTCTCTATATACAGCCGTAGACGGGCGTAATACTAGTTTCCTTGTCAAAATATCACAACAGATACATAAACTTTTGAAACGATCAACAACTGTGCGAACACGCAAGTGCCAGGTCGGGCCGTCGGGCCGTCAGCCGTCGAGCGGCGGCAGCGGGTGGCGCAGCACGGCCGCGAAGTACTGCTCGGCGAGCCGCGCGATGTACTGGCGGCGAGGAGAGCGCGCGGGCGGCGCAGGCCACCAGCCCTCCAGGAAGCCGATGTGCCCGCCGCGCGCCGTCACCGCCAGCGCCACGCGCGCGCTGCGCCCCGCCTCCGCCAGCGGCAGCACGCCGCGCGGCTGGAACGGGTCGTCCGCCGCACACAGGCACAGCAGCGGCACGCGCACCGCCGCCAGCCGCCCGCGCAGCGACGCGCGCGCGTAGTACTCCTCCACCGACGCGAACCCGAAGTGGCGCGTCGTGAACGCGCGGTCGAACTCGCGCACCGAGCGCGCTCCCTCCGCCGCCGCCGCGCCCGCCAGCCCGTGCGCGCGCACCGTGTTGCGCAGGTTGCGCGCCATGTGCCGCGACAGCAGCGAGTTCAGCGGCGGCGTCTCGATGCACTCGGAGCCACGCTCCACGTCCAGCGGCGAGGACACAACGAGCGCGGCCGCCAGCGCGCCCGCAGCCGCCGCCGCGTGCTCGGTCAGGTAGTGCCCGAGGATGAGCCCGCCCAGGGAGACGCCCACGGCCAGCAGCGGGCCGCGCTCGGCGGCGCGCACCGCCGCCACCACCTCGGCCAGGTCGGCGTGCGACAGCGCACAGTAGAGGCGCGGCGTGGTCAGAGGCACGCCGCCGAGTCCGCGGTTGTGGAATACGACGAGGCGCGCGCGCAGCTGGCGCGCCGCCGCCGCCAGGCAACGCACGTAGTCCGCCTGCGCGCCGCCCGTCAGGCCCGGCAGCACCAGCATCACCGGCCGCGCTTCCGCGTCCTCCCGCTCCTCTCCATCCTCCACATCCCACTCCTCTGACCAGTCTAACGCGACCTGCCCGCCGTCCGATAATTTCAATATTTGCCTGTGAAATAAAAAAATATAGAAAAAAATAAGGACATTAAAATAAATGATTTAAAAAAACATTATTAAAAAATGAAATTTAAAGTTCATACAAGCATTCTTTTCAAATGACCCTCTTAAAATAAAATAAGCTTACCGTCTGTAGTTGACTGTAGGAAGGAAATGAGACCGAATGACAGAGCCGAGCACGGTCTGCAGTCGTGACTCGACGCACCAGGGCGTAGGCCAGTAGGGCTCGCTTAGTAAAGGAACATTCTCTTCTAAAAGTTGTCGAAAGTCTCCTTTTCGACAAACCAATATTGGTTTCTGAAAAACAAAATGAATTTCATCATCAAAGTGCCGTATTCTCACAACAATCAATTTGATTGATCTTACCTTGACGACTTCTACGAGATAATAGGTTATGTACAGTAATGATAACGATATGCACACTAAAAACTCTTTCTTAACTTCAAAAATATATAAAAATACTCCTAACATCATGGTTATTGCTTTGAATAAACTATTTAATCATAAATAAGTGATAGAATTTGAAAATAATAACATATTTAACGTAAAATACGTAATGGTGCAGTGAGGACTCCAACAGGAAACTTATAATAATTTGTTCTGCAAAGTTCATAACATTTCGTCGTCAACTTCAAATTGCGTAAAATTTGACATTGACATTTAATCAAAAAATCAGCACCGTTAAAATAATTGTTACTTGATCTTTGTTACTAAAGATTTATTACTTATTATATAAGATACTTTTTAAACAAAGAAAATTTGGATCTAGATAAATTTGTAACTAAAAATTCACATTTACAATACAAAAAATTTACTAAGTCATAGCTTCTTCCATTTCATGGAAGTGCCTAAATTAAAGTTGACACTGACAGCTGTCAGCTGTTAAGACGTATGTCACAAATGCACTCCCCCCGCCATACTGGCAGGTCTCCAGCCGTGTATCGTACAGCTGCTCGCTGCTGCCAAATGCCAATTGCGGTACTCTGAACTATCATGTTTAATAGTTCATCTGTCCAGTGAATACGTTACAGTATTAACTACTACGTACATTATAGTTAAATAAATTCATATTTTTCTCCTTATTTATCCTACGGGCTATATTTACAGTAGGAATTAAAGTGAAATTTAATATGATATAGAGGTATTATTCTTTATAAGTTGTGTTACGTGTTTTTGTTTGTGAACATTAATCTGAGAAAATGAAGAGCACAAAGCTGGCGACGTGTGCGAGCCGCTGCCTAAGCAGCAGATGCAACAGGCTGTTTACAGTCCGTAGGTCAGAGATTGCTTTTTTTTTTAAATGTAGTTCAATGTAATATTCGTTGTTCTCAAGTCATGGCGAACCTTGGACTTTGTACTGTTGCCCAAACGCGTATGCGGATTGTAGAGCAATTTAATAATAACATTATAAATATTTTCCTAATTATGAAACAACTACTTGTGTAATTTAACTACTTTACAGTAAATGGAAGTTGATAAGGAGGTTATTTGTTTCCAAACAATGTGATTTAAAGTATCAAAACAAAACGTAATCAAGTGTTTAGTTAATGAGTAATAAATTACCACTATGTTTATATTGCATAAAATTATGGATTATTCAGTCTGCACAGTATTCAGCAGGGTAGTCAAAGACAACTTTTTCTCCATTTTCTGTTTAAGATGGAGGCATTTTTTGATTTTTATGTGATGATATAGATCACTTTTAAAAAAATATTCTTGAAAGTCTGTATAATATGGGTTCACTGCATGAAAATTTAGGACCACCGATGTTTTGTTTTAAACTAAAGAAAGAAAGTGTTAAATCAGGCATATAATCGAGAAGGAACTGGTCAAAAACCAAAATTATTAAATACAGCCATATATTTGACAGATGTGTGAATGAATCTGTTGTATTGCTGAAGCAACACATTTTTTTGGAAATTTTAGTATTTTTTTCGATATTCTCTTCAAATAAAAATAAATCCCTTTTTCAAAACTTATTTTTTTAAAAAGTGTTCTAAGTATATTTAAAAAATTATAAAAAGATTAATATATTAATTAATAAGTGTTTCACTGTTGCAGTCGTGGCAAGGCGACGGCGGCTGCGGCGGAGGCGCCCCGTGCCGCGCGTCAGAGCGCGTCCTTCACGCTTAACTTGTTCCGCGGACAATTCGAACCGGCGCAAGTGTTCCCCTTCCCCGAAGCCCTCTCTGAGGAGCAGCGGCAGACGCTGGTTGAGCTCGTGCCGCCCGTTGAGAAGTTTTTTCAAGAGGTAAACAATTGAATACATGTTGTATGTAGTATTATCATAACGTGTGTAAAGACTGACGTTCAAGGATGGTGGACGTTTGCTCGCGTGCAGGTGAACGATCCGGCCAAGAATGACGCAGACGCGCAGATTGAAGAAGGCACGCTGGCGGGGCTATGGGAGCTGGGCGCGTTCGGGCTCCAGGTGCCGGTGGAGCTGGGCGGGCTGGGGCTCAGCAACACTCAGTATGCGCGGCTCGTGGAGGTAGTGGGCGCGCACGACCTAGGCGTGGGCATCACGGTGGGCGCGCACCAGTCCATCGGGTTCAAGGGCGTGTTGCTGTTCGGCGACGAGCGCCAGCGCGCGCACTACCTGCCGCGCGTCACCGGCGGAGAGTACGCCGCCTTCTGCCTCACCGAGCCCTCCTCCGGCTCCGACGCCGGCTCCATCAAGTACGAGAAGTTAACGTGTGCGTCTTAGACGTCGACGGAGCGCGGTGATTTACAGTTCAGCTTATAATGTTGCAGGACACGCGCCGTGCCGACGCCGGACGGCAAGCACTTCATACTCAACGGCTCAAAGATCTGGATTAGCAACGGAGGCATCGCTGAGATTATGACGGTCTTCGCGCAGACTCCCGTCGAAAAGGACGGGAAAACCGTCGATAAAGTGAGTCGCCGGCTCTTGGTCTCTTTTTCTGTTTCGTACTGATTACGGTTGTGAAGTGACATGAATCACCGACGCGTGTGTGTGTGCAGGTGACCGCGTTCATCGTGGAGCGCGGCTTCGGCGGCGTGTCGTCGGGCCCGCCCGAGAACAAGATGGGAATCCGCTGCTCCAACACGACGGAGGTGTACTTCGAGGACGTGCGCGTGCCCGCCGCCAACGTGCTGGGCGGCGTCGGCAACGGGTTCAAGGTGGCCATGAACATCCTCAACAACGGGCGCTTCGGCATGGCGGCGGCGCTGGCGGGCACGCAGCGCGCCGCCCTGCGCGTGGCCGCCGAGCACGCCGCCACGCGCGTGCAGTTCGGGCGCCGCCTCGCCGACTTCGGGTCCGTACAGGAGAAGCTGGCGCGCATGGCGCTGCTACAGTACGTCACCGAGTCGCTGGCCTACATGGTGAGCGGCAACATGGACTCCGGCGCGCAGGACTACCACCTCGAGGCGGCCATCTCCAAGGTCTTCGCCTCCGACTCCGCCTGGACCGTCGTCGACGAGGCCATCCAGATCCTCGGCGGCATGGGCTTCATGAAGGCGACGGGGCTCGAGCGCGTGCTGCGCGACCTGCGCATCTTCCGCATCTTCGAGGGCACCAACGACATCCTGCGCCTGTTCGTGGCGCTGACGGGCATCCAGTTCGCGGGCTCGCACCTGCAGGAACTGATGCGCGCGTTCAAGAACCCCACCGCCAACCTGGGACTGATCTTCAGCGAGGCGGGGCGCCGCGCGGGGCGCGCCGTGGGGCTCGCGCGCGGCGCCGACGTGGAGCACCTGGTGGCGCCCGAGCTGCGCGGCGCGGCGCGCGAGCTGTCGCGGCGCGTGGTGGAGTTCGGCGCGTGCGTGGAGACGGCGCTGCGCAAGTACGGGCGCGGCGTGGTGGACGAGCAGCTGGTGCTGAACGCGCTGGCGGCGGGCGCCATCGACGCGTACACGGCGGCGGCCGTGCTGGCCCGCGCGTCGCGGGCGGCGGCGCGCGGGCTGCCGGGCGCGGCGCACGAGGCGCGCCTGGCGGAGGCGTGGGCGGCCGAGGCGACGGCGCGCATGGGCGCCACGGCGGAGGCGCTGGGCCCGGCGGCGCTCCGCCAGGGCGCGCGGCTCACGGCGCTGGGCCGCGCGGTGGCCGACGCGGGCGGACAGCTCTCGCATTCGCCTCTCAACATATAGAATGAAATTCTACCCTCGTGTATTATAGCAGATCCTGATATTATAGATACTAAATATATACATGTTAAATTATTTTAAACAATATATTTTTGCAGACGATATTTCATTTTTAATACCGCTTCGGTTCCTATTGACCTTTCGATCGCCCTTCGACCTTTTGACCTTTTAAATTGTCGACTATTAATGCCTCGGACGTAGAAGCAAAACATAATCGAACAAAAAGCAAAACATAATAAAACCTATAACTAGTTATCTAATAACGCATAGTGATGGAAAAAATTCTATTTCTTTATACTTATTATTAGAAATTTAAAGTAAAGCTTCGTCATCGACGTATGAAAAGAAGTGTCTTATGTAATACAAAACGTCACACTTTCCGACGTCATGTTGAAAAAAACATCCATTTTCTATCGCTGGACCGTCTACTAAAATATTCTGTGGCTTTTAATTTGAATGAGACTGAAAAAAGATAGTCCAATTTTAGTTCGGTATCGGAGCTTGCATGAGAGTTAAGATAGCTGATCTGCTATTCCACTTGTAACTGGTAAGAGCCTGACTGGCAAGCCGGCGTGGGCACGAATTTC
This sequence comes from Dryadula phaetusa, assembly GCA_032432895.1. Taxonomy (NCBI): domain Eukaryota; kingdom Metazoa; phylum Arthropoda; class Insecta; order Lepidoptera; family Nymphalidae; genus Dryadula; species Dryadula phaetusa. Next base: position 14,292 of record JAOYRS010000012.1, on the reverse strand, counting down.
GTTCATTTCAAATTTCTTGAGAAACTTCAGTATGAATCAGAGCTCATGAAATTTTAGTAAATAAATTCATGGATTTGCCGACTTTCTTTTACATCATTTATTTTTTTGACATTTCATTTGATTAATTACTCTTATAATAGCATGATATACATATAACGTAAATATTACATAAACTTGTGTCTTTTTTACGTGATGTGAGTACAGATACAGGTCGAAAATTGTTAGGATCAGACTAAGGTATGACTTTACTGAATTTCACTAGGTCAGGACACACACCGCTGGAAACAGTTATTAAATAAAGTAGCGAGGTGGGCAGCAATAGCATTTATAACATATAACAGAAATACCCCTGACTTAAAAGTTTTAACAATGTCTCTTGAGTTGACTAACTTAAATTTAAAATCTACATTACATTCTGATACACTCCTTAAGTAACGATGCGGCTCCTTAAGGAACAGTTGTGGAAGATATAAGTGTATTAGTTGTGGAGATCGGAATATAGATAGAACGTGAACGTTGACATTGCGCTTGCTTAACAAATTTCAATTTCATCCGCTCTATCAGACGGCTCGCTATGTTACGAGGCGGAGGACAGAGCCAATATATTAGCAGACCACCTTGCTACGCAAGTTACTCCACACCAGAGCCTAAGAGTGGAGCAACAGAGACGCCTAGAAGAGAAGGTAAATCATCACGTAAATACACCCCCAGAACCATTTCTGCCACCACCATACTTCTCCTCATCTAGCGTCAGAAAGGGTACCGCCACCTCGAAGCTAAAAAAGACTCCAGGTAGCGACGGCCTTACAAATGGGTTGATATGACAGTTTTCTAGGAGAGCAATAGCATCACTCGCCAGGCTTTTCAATGCCATCCTGCGCCTCTAGGACATTTTCCTTGGAAGGAGGTTCTGGTGGTGATGCTACTAAAGCCCGGCAAGAACATAAGAAAAGCTGAGGACTATCGATAACACTCTTGAGCGCAATCTCTTGACGCATTTCCGACCGCGACCGGAGCTGTTTGGATTCAGCCAGGATCCTGTACATCGCTGCTTCAGCAGCCAACCAAAAATAAGCCACAGCGGCGGCCTCTTTAGACGACGCAAAAGCTTTTGATAGGGTCTGGCACCCCGGTCTTATATAGAAAATAGCGAGAGCCGGCACTCCTACCACGAGCTATAAACCTCCTGCCAGACTGGTTGGCCGAATGGTGACTGTCATTAAACGTGACGAAGACGCAGGCCATCATGCTGGGGAGTGCCAAGAAGCTGCCATCCCAGTTGGTTCTTCAGGGCCACAACATAGGATATATTTACAGTGTATCGTAGTGCGATTTGTGTGAATTATTGTTCAAAATTATAATAGCTAGCTATATTTTCCATATTCTGATTTTTTTCTATGTAATTATACTACATCCACAGCTATATAATAAACACTAAAAATGTTAACAGCTTAATGTTATGGGAAAAAACGTTCAACATATATTTCAATATTAATATATTTCTAACTCTTAACTATTTTAAATACAAAATCACGATTTTCTATATTTACATCTAAATCGTTCACGCACATCTAGCGCCGCCGATACTGCGGATGTCGCGTCACACGTCTATCTGCAGGCTGGAGTCCCACGCGCGCGCGTTCACCAGCTTGAGCGTGGAGCGCAGCGCCCCGCCCGGGCCCAGCGCCAGCGTCAGCGGCTGCGCGGAGCCCCGCGGCCGCGCGTACAGCGCGTGCAGCGTCTGCTCCCAGCGCACCGGCGCCGCCGTCAGCCGCGCCAGCCGCCGCCGCGCGCCGCCCGCGCCCGCAACCGCGCGCGCGTCCACGCACGACACCACGCGCACGCGCGGCGCCGCCACCGCCACGTGTGCCAGCGCCGCTCGCACCGCCGCCTCCGCGCGCGCCATCAGCGCGCAGTGGAAGGCGCCCGCCACGCGCACGCGCGCGCTGCGCCGCACGCCGTACTCGCGCCCCGCGCGCTCCACGTGGCGCAGCGCGGCCTCGTCGCCGGCCAGCACCTTGCAGCCGGGCGTCAGGTAGTTGGCGACGACGCACACGGGCGCGGGCAGGTCGGGCGACTCGGCGGCCCGGCGCGCCGCCTCCAGCAGGCGCGGCAGGCGCGCGTCGGGCGCGAGCCACACGGTGAGCATGCCGCCGGCGCGCTCGTCCGCGGCGGCGCGCATGGCGGCGGCGCGCAGCTCCACGAGGCGCAGCGCGGCCTCGAGCGACAGCGCGCCGGCGTACACGAGCGCGGAGATCTCGCCGAGGGAGAACCCGGCGACGGCGCGCACGCGCTCCACGGCGGCAGGTCGCCGGTCGCGCGCGAGCTCGAGGGCCCCGAGCGACGTCACCATCACGGCGGTCTGGCAGCGGCGGTCAAGCTCGTCCGCGGGACCCTCGAGACAAACACGCGCGACGTCCCACCTGCGAATATAAACATTTTGATTTTGTCTGCTCATTCCAATAAATATAAAACAAAAATATATTTACTTCATGTAATATTTTTTTGCTTCACGCTTTTGTCCCACATAGCAGAGAAGACAGAAAGTACCTAGTGTCAACTCTGTATTTTGCTTGTTGAGATTTTACCTGTTGGGTGGCGGAACTCAAAACCACACTTTGTTCTACCGTAGGGAGGATATGGAAATATTTTTAAATACAATCCAATCCCCTGAGTGGAAGTTGAACCCACAACAGATTCTGTTTACATAAAGATGCTGTTGCAGTGCCACAACCAAACACACAGCCTTATGTTATATAAATAGAATAAAATAATAAAAGGACAAATAAGACTAATGTAAAGTAATATTGACTGACAATTTCAAATCGGCAATCAAATAAAATGCCAGTATTGTCAGTCCTACAGAAAGCTACAGAGAGCTACTGCCAGTTCAGAAGGCAGTCTTGCTGGGAAGAGCCAAACAGCAACAAATTTAACAATTATGACATTACAAATGTATCTTAGTATATTTAATTTTTTGCTTAATTAATAGTTAATTTATGTTACTTTAAATTTCTTATATGAAGTCTTTGCGGGGAATGGCACAGTGTGACTGTTAATGTTAACACCCACTCATATAAGTCAATATATTTAATTTCTCCGCTCTGGCAAGACAAGGTGATTGAGTGAAATTTGAGCACACCAATGTCTCAAATTTGGCTGAAACACAGTCAAAAAATGTCTGAATTTCTTGATGCTAGGTAGTTTCAGACTAGGCTATGTGGGATAGAGTGAAGCTGCAAAATTACTTTCATTTATAAGTTGTAAGACAAAAAATAGCATTGAGTTTAATCACGCCAGACTTGATAAGCGGCAGAAAGCAAAGAGCAGAATTTTATAACATTAAAGTAAAGTTGCATATGCTATTTAAAGACAGTAATATATATTGAAATAAGGTATCATATGTGCACATACCCTACAACACTCGAAGCTAGCTCATACAACTCTTTTGCAGCTGGTATTTTCATAAGCTGCTGGCCCATGCCCACACGCTGCGAACCTTGTCCAGGGAATAATAACACCGTTGTCTCTTTAGGATCTATGTAGGACGGGGTCTCTTCTTTAGCATTTGTTGTATAAGGCTGCGTGGCCCACTGTAGCTCTCCTTCCGCCGGCGCTGCCGCCCCGACTTCTCCAAATGCACTTGCATCTTGTATAAGTCTTCTAAGGGGACTTTCTTTTTGGCTTAACGAGTCATTTTCTTTAGAAGATATAGTGCGATGCAGGAAACATCGTCTAACGCCGATAACAATGCGACGTATCAAGTAATGCATCGAGACATAAAAATGTCAAGTTTTGTTTTATATTTATTTTCTAACCCTACTATAACATGAAGAGCACTTTGTTTACCCTTTCAGACAACCGCTTTCGGTTCAAAAATTGACGAATGACATTGACTATACACAGTAATATTGAAATTTTAATAATAGTGTTTTCTTTCATTCAATCATAGACGTTTTTCTTCCTTTTAAATTAATAATTTTATCTTCATCAAAGAGTAGTGCTAAATATATTATTAACTGTAAATAAATTAACATTTAAGAATTACTCTGATATACTGTTGTGTGTGTGACTTATGAACATTTTTGCATATAATTATCCTAAATTTTATTATTATTTGTTGTTGTTATTTCGAAAGTAAGATGTATTTTAAACAATATCCCTGATTATTACAACTATATATATAATAACATTGAAAATACTTGAGCTTTATGAAAAATAAAAAGTTTTTTATTATTTTTTTTAGATCTGAAAAAAATTTAAATTTATTTTTACAAATAAATCATAACTGTTAAGTATAATTTACTAAACTGAATGGTAAGAAGTAAGAGTTAACTGTTTAAATTTATATTTTTAATCTGTGTCTGATTTTACCATCTGGCTAAATTAGAAATCTCTGTAAAGTAAATCTCTTAATATCAAGATAAATTTTAGAATATAATTGTACCGGTGTTTATTTTTAAATATTATAATTTTTGAACGCTAAAAGGACTATTTCTCAAATATTTATTTTTTCATTAGTGGTATAAGCAATAAATATTAGTCTGTATTGTAGAAATTCTTGATCTCTTGCACTTAAACATTAAAAGGTATGTAGAAATATTATCTTTAAATTGAAACTACTAAGCCTTTGATAATTTTAAGTAATTAAAGATAAATAATGAGTTCTGTATTTAAAAATTTATATACGATCGTAACGTGCAGCTGTGAATGTTCAAAAGAAAAACAAATATATTTTTCAACTTTTATTTCAAAACTGCAATATAGAAGGTTATCTGAACAATATAATTTATGAATATTCGCTTATTTCCTTTTGAATTAATTATAGTGCATTAAGTGACTTTGTTAGCTGATACAGTACCATCTGTCATAATAGTTACATTTGATTTCTAATCCATATTTTGTAATCAATGACCTTAAAGATACAAACTCACTGTAACATATTTTTTAGTAATTATCTCTTCTTGTGATGTAAAGAGAAAAGAAGATATTGGCGCAATAATAAAATATTAGTCATTTCTTAGTAATACAATTATTAACAAATATCATTTTCTTTAAGAATGGCTCGAGGGCAGCAAAAATTACAATCACAGGCAAAAGCTGCAGAAAAAATGTCAAAGCTCAAAAAACAGCAAGGACACAGTGCTACAGATCAGAAAAAGGCCGCTCAAAAAGCACTTGTACATGTCTGTGTGATTTGCAAGGTGAGCACTGCATTGAGAGATCATTCTCCGCTTCATATTCAATAATATTATAAGGCTTAAGGTTGATGTAAAATAAATCAACAATAATATTAAAAGTAAGTTTTCAGATAGTTTGTAATGAAAATAAGATACGAGTATTAAATTTTTGAATTGCCTTAGTATATAAATGAGAGGTGTGAATGAAACAAATGTAAATGAGTGAAATTATAATATTGTTTCAGGCTCAGATGCCAGATCCAAAGACGTATAAGCAGCATTTTGAAAATAAACATCCCAAGAATGAGCTCCCTGAAGACTTGAAGGCTATTTAAATAAGATACTCATTATTTATCAGCACAACACTTGCACACTCATTAACAAGTGTGACCAACCTAAGTGGTTGACTGTGATCTCTTTGCTGGACAGGTTGGACAATCATTCCATACTCACTTGAGTGCCGGTGTTGTGATGCTAAATAATAACCAACTTTTCTAACTAGTTATAATATCACATTTTTTTATTTATGAAAAGAAACTGTATTATTTTAAAATTGCATTTGTTTTTCTCATTAAAAACCATACTCTATGTACAAGCACTTTGTGGTCATTCACATTCATCAATAAACAAGCAGAGGGCGCCTCGTGAAGTGTTCGGTCAACAAATGACTGTACTAAGTTAAACTTTAAATATACATATTCTTTCCTTAATGTGGTTTCATTCTGGTGGTCCGCTGCCTGATGGTCACATCTTCTCGTAGGTGTCTACGTATCCGCAGTCGCAGGTGCGGCGGTACACGTCTGCGTCGGCGTCATAGGTCTCCGGGCCATACGAGTGTTCGTGTGCGCGCCGCGTGCGATCGTAAAGGCTGGAGCGCACGTCCATGCGCAAAGCTCGGAGGCGGCGGCGCGCGGCTGTGCCAGCAGCGCGCGTACGGCGCTCGTCGCGCGCCTCGCGCTCCTGCTCCAGCGCGGCGGCAGAGCCCCACACGAGCAGCGCGCGCTCCTCGACTTGCGCGTGCAGGTATAGCCGCATATCGGCGTAGCGAGCGCGGTGCGGGTTGCGGCGCCGCACGCATCGTAAGGGCGGCGGTCGCGCGTCCAGGTCACAGTCCTTCAGCAGATACTGGCTCTTGGCCTCCGTGCGTGTGATCAGACTGTGTGCATTTTCATCATCCCTGTGATTGATACATTCAATAAAAAGAAATAAATCGAAAGCTTTAAATTTTTTATTTCTATAAAGTGTAAAATCACATTTCTTCAATCATTAGGTTAGGTGGCTCAATAGTTGACTCAATGCTCATTCACAGAAATGTCTATATTTATGATATCTAATGTAAAGTGACTATTACCTGCAAGCGTCACAAACACTGTAATCAAAAGTGTCAAACAGGTAAGACTGTGGAAAGGGCTGGTCACATTCCAAACATATTGGTTGCTCCGAGTGATGTACAATGGGGGCTGGTGTGGCAGTCACTTTAGTTACAGTTTCAGGCTCATCCTCTAACAGAAATCCACCACCGGAGTCCAAAGCTTTCAATGATTTTTTATCGATTTGTGCACTCCCTTCATTGCTAAGAAAAAGGTATAATTAAATAAATAATGTAAAGGATATTTATATTTATATTGTATAGTTAACAAACAAAAGTAAATTTATTAGTAACAATATCATCAATCATTATAGCAAAATATGTATTTGGCCATACATTTATTATTTAAGCTTACTTTGGGTGCTGTACTAGACGAGCTTCTCTGAGTGCACATGCTTTTTGTCTGTTTCTCTCAGCACGAGCACGTTGAGCAGCCGTTAGTGAACTCGTTTCCTGGATATCTGCATTGATGTTTGTATCTTCTACAGTCTTTGAACTTATTTCTTGTACATTCTTTTCATCTTCAATATTTGCCATAACAGAATTTGTAATGTTCAACTAGATCTCTGATTTTCTGAATTTTGTTGAGAAATGAATAAATAGCAAGGGTATATTTAAAATCAAAATAATATCTTACGCATAAGTACATTTACAAATAATTAAGTTAAATATATATTTTTTATACATATTTAGTGCAATACAGAAAAAGAAAAAATTGTGTCCCTTTTTTGTTTTATATGATAATATTCTTTGTTATGTATTAACTACGAAACATACAGTAGTAACTATAATGTTGATAGTTGAACTTGAATTTAACTATTAGTTGTTGACATATTATCAGTGTTGCCAACAATAACTAATAATGATGCTTTAGAGATAATAAAGAGTTGAATAGCGGTATGATAAAATATATATAAATAGAGGAGGCTTGGGCACTTTTCCATCTAGTGAATTATTAAAAATTTAATCTAATGTAATTGACTATTTATAACAATTTATTTTTATCCTCATCAAACTTCACCAACAGATTAAAATATTAATAATAAAAAATAATTTACCTCTGTATTTAAGGTGTATTTCAAGACAAGAGAAAATTAGATAGGAATTGATTGCAAAATATTGCTTCAAGAAAACGTTATAATATTGACAATAATATTAACTTACTTGAAAAAAGCTAAAATAAATATATCTATAGTGAATTATCTATAATAAATATATCTTTAATGAAATCCAAACATATCCAGCGTTTGATGACTTGCTGAAAATATATTTTCGGGTCTTATTCAGGTCCTTATATACATAATATGTGTACAAAGCAGAGACAGAGCCACTAGCATAGATAATCTATGAGAGTTATAATTTGATGAGTTACTGTGAAAAAATAAATTCAAAAACCAACTAGTGTAGAGTAGGTTTCCGTTGTTGCAGCTAATAATTTAATAAATTTATCTTTTAGTAACTTTTCATAAATTTTGTCGCAATTTTTAATATAACGCGCGACAGGTGAGATATCTTCCAATAGACAGATCATTTCTTAGAAACTTTGGAACTATCGTCAATGAGTGGTCAACTTTAAATTACAGTCCATTGTCATCAATCTTTATAAATTTTCGAGGAGATAATACTCATGTGATCTAAGTTTTAATTCTTTCTCTCTCATCTCTCATCTACAGACAAGCTTTTAATGTATCAAAAACGGGTTATCAATTCCATTATTTAGTGTATCACTGGAATTTGACAGTCATTGTAATAAGAACGTTATGAGTTTGTGTTATAACATATATATACATTTATTTGAAATTAATTTCTATTTGGATATTTTTAAAAAGACACTGAAATATAACAAATAATTTAAAAATACCTATGTTATTTAATTATGTGTAAATTGTATTAATTATATAAAGATTATTATAGAAGGATTATTACATAAACTAACATCACCATAAATAAATAATAAAAGTGTATATACAAAAAGTAAAATATTATCGATACAATTTATGACAAACTTGTGCTTTTACAAAAAAACATGAATGTTTAATGTTGAAAATATTTTAAAAGTGCATACAATAGTCAAATATCTGTGTAGATGTAGATCTTTATAATTATATTAATCTATACTAATATTATAAAGAGGTAAAGTTTGTGTGTTTGTAAATTGTAAGGGGTAATCTCGGGATCTACTGAACTGATTTTAAAAATTCTTTCACCAATAGAAAGCTACATTATTGCTGAGTGTCATAGGCTAAAATAATCAAAATCTGGTGATGTGGTCCTGGAAACGAGGGGACTCCTTAAATTTTATAGGCACACCTATAGCGATTTCGGTTTTTTCAAAGAATCTTGGTCATTTTCTCACGAAAAATAACATTTGATGAAGTAGACCTGTTGATGAAGACCACAAATGGTCATGAGAACTTAATAATAAGTAACTGTTTTACGGGTTTGGTTCTATTTCTTTAACATAGTTGCTAAGCAATTGATGTTAGTCAACATGCATATGATAAAGTCTAGCTGATGATGGAGTACCAGAACAACTTCTCAACGATTAACGACCTTGCATTGGGAAAAACGATACTTTCTAATTGGTCATGAGTAGTTGACAATAGGCCATTGTAACTTAGGTAAAGGGTAATGTAAGTTGTAGTCCACAACGTGCTAAACAGGAGTTGACTTATGTTTAGAGTTGCAGGCCGTATAATGGAATGAAACGTGTAAGCTCTCTTATGTATTCCTATAAATTATTATCACATCTAACGAAAAAGTGTAAAATAAATAACTTTAAGAAAAAATAAACTGACTTCAAATGTGAACTGAAAAGCAATAAATATCACATCCTTCTACAGCATATAGAAGTCGGTACCAATTAATAAAAATAACTTAGCACCGACGTACCTAAACATTTTACCTGCTTGGCACAGACTTCAATATGTTGTAGAAGATAACGACGATGACGACGTTCCGCGTGTTTTTCCCATGGGCAGTTATACGTTGGCTTATCTCGGGTTGGATCTCCTGATAGACAATATATTTTACTACCAAATGGTAACATTACATCCAATATAGATTATAGAGAAGTTTTGAACAATTAAAATTACCGTAACCAGACTAATTTTTCCCCGTGACTTGATACTCATGGAATTCGTTTATTGCAAATCCCGCAGAAAAGGTGTTCTTTTTCTTTCGAACAGAGTTACTTTCGAATTTTGTATTAGCATGCAAATACAAACTATACCTACGTATAACTCACCTTTTGGCAGTTAGAAATTAAAACATAACACTCTGTACTAAAAAAGGGTTATTAACATTATTCCCAACGAAGTGGGCACGGGTCAGCTAGTGAGTTCATAAACGTTATGAGTAAAAATGTTAAGTTAAGAAATTATCTTAAAATATAATACTGCAATTACAACTCCGTCTTTATAATAAATTTTCTTTGGTAGTTGTTGCTGTTATCAGGTCTGCATTCATATTCAACGTCTACTTGTATGTACTTGTTGGAAGACTTTACATCTGAAATATCATAATAATTTCATTTATTCATTGATTTCTTCGTCAGTAATATATTGAGATTATTTTTTAAAGATATAAAGTAATTTAAAAGTAAAGATTTATTATAAACTTTTTAGTCACTGGTGATTATTGAGTAATTTTAATTATTTAATATATAAATGATTTATTTTAATCTACTTTTTAGAAGTAAAAATATCTGATACAGATGTAAAAGCATTTTACTGTTTATAGGAAAAGAAAAAAGATAATAATAAGATTTACTTATAACAAAAATATTAAGTTGCATTTCTTTTATTTAACGTATTAGCCACTTCAATTTTGAAAACACAGTAATCTTGATTTAGTTTCTTATTAAAACTTATCCTTATGTAATTTATAAAAGAAATAAATGTAAATATAGAAAACGAAATGATATAAATGTGACTTAAGAAAACCATAACATTTAATAAACATACAATAGAATCTACAAAATTGTTAAAGGTATTTAAATGACTATTCGTAAATGACAAATAAAAGATGCTGATAGATAAACAAAGCATTGACAACGTTTATGTAGAAAAGTGACATGTATCTATGGTTAATAAACATTATAACTGTAGTAAATTTTGTTATTTAAATATATTTTGACAATCTAATTACTTAAAAGTAAAATTAATTGTATATGATATTATGAATTAAGTACCAATGTTTAATTTTTTTTTATTTATATATACACTATGTCGTTGGTTATACCAACGACATAATGTATATATAAATAAAAAAATTGACTATAGTCAATGTTATTATTAAAATAATTAATTTATTTAGAAAAAATGACTAATGTTTATATTTTTATACATTTTTTTTAAATTAAAATATTATGAATTGTCTTTTTTAATATGCGAATATTTTTAAATATTATTTATATAGTATTATTTTATTCACATAGCTTATTATTGTAGAATTGCTTCTTCATTGATAACGTTAGCACTTAGAACTTTGAATTCTGATCTGAAATTAAATACACATAAAACAAAGATATGTGACATGTGGCATCGGTCAATGGCTGTGGCTGATATATGACATCAGTCAAATTCCGAAGAAGCGGATTAAATAAAATTTTAAAATGGATATATTTTCAATGTATTTTAACAATATGGAAATCAAACAAAAGTACTTGTAAAAAATAAAACGATGCACAAAATGACATCGTTATTAAAATAAATGTAATAGGACTAATTTAAATTTTGTATTGTAGGTCTTTCTCGTATTTAAATTTGACTTGCCATCAAACAAAAAACTGTTGTTATCATTTTCTTCCTTTTTTTATTTTATTTTTATTTTTTCTGGGAATTCTAATGATACTAAGTATTTTTAATGTTATTTTCCTTTTTTTCTTTACTTTGAAATGAAAACATTTAGAACGCTTAATGCATAAATCACACTTTTTTTTTTTTTTTTTTTTTTCAAATTTGATTTTTTTTTTCTTCTTCTGCAAATTCGAAAATCATTTTAAATATGTAACTATAGAAGCTTGGGTTAAATAAAATAGTTTCACATCAAATAAAATAAAACTGAAACTAAAAGTTAAAGTTTAGGTTTAGGTTTAGGTTTAGTGTTTAGGCTTAGGCTTAGGCTTGGCTTAGGCTTAGGCTTAGGCTTGGCTTAGGGCTTAGGCTTAGGCTTAGCTTAGGCTAGGTCGTTAGGCTTAGGCTTAGGCTTAGGCTTAGGTTTAGGTTTAGGTTTAGGTTTAGGTTTAGGTTTAGGGTTAGGCTTAGGCTTAGGCTTAGGCTTAGGCTTAGGCTTAGGCTTAGGCTTAGGCTTAGGCTTAGGCTTAGGCTTAGGCTTAGGCTTAGGCTTAGGCTTAGGCTTAGGCTTAGGCTTAGGCTTAGGCTTAGGCTTAGGCTTAGGCTTAGGCTTAGGCTTAGGCTTAGGCTTAAAAAAAAAAAAAAAAAAAAAAAAAAAAAAAAAAAAAAAAAAAAAAAAAAAAAAAAAAAAAAAAAAAAAAAAAAAAAAAAAAAAAAAAAAAAAAAAAAAAAGAGAAAGACTTTTTAAAAGATATTTATTTATATAAAATTAACAAAATTATATATTTTAGTAATCAATTACATTTGACTTATCTATCTAATGCTATTACAAGACTCCTCTTACATTCCAATATTAATTATTTACGAAAACAATATGGAATGTGCGTGTAAGTAATGCAGTTTCCTCGGCCCGTTCTCATCTCCGCCCCTCCCGCAGGCCGTGCTTCCAGGTGCGCACGGCCGCGGGTCGCGCGCTGCCGCCCGCCGCCACGCGCGCCGCGCTGCGCGCTCTGGGCGCGCCGCTGCAGGCCGCGCTGCGCGCGCACCGCGTGCAGGCCGTGAGCAGCTGCGGCCGCGAGCGCGCCGCGCCGCCGTCCGCCGCGCAGTGCGCGCTGCTCGCGCTGGCCGCCGCGCTGTGCGCCGCCGCGCTGCTCGCCGCGCTGGCGCTGTGCGGCCTGCACTCGCACGGTGCGGCTCCTCGCTTTCCTTGCTTCCGTTCCGTTCCCGTTTCATTGCCACATTGCTCACGTGCACATTCTTCGCCTTCGCAGCCAAACGACGGATGAAGTCGGCCTTACTGGCGAGGGAGTCGCCGCCCGCCGTGCCTCCGCTGCCGACGCTTGCGCCCACGCGCTTGTTCGCGGAGCCGTTGTACTCTACGTAGTTCCGACTTGAAGCTTTGACTTGACAAGAAATTCGAACACTGTCGTGTCTAATTTTGATGTTCGACGTCTTTGTGAGGTATAGTTTTGGACTACGGATGAGATTTGTATGGAGATTGGTTCAGGTTCGATTTTGAGATGTGGCGAAGCAAGTTTTATTTCTGTGGTCCATTTGTTTGTTTTTGTTTGTGTTTCATATATTGTACCAAAGTTTCTTTTTGTTTTAATTTTGAAAAGTATTTTATAGTCAAATTCTTATTATTTTAGCTTCAAAGTTTTATCCCGTATAGCAGGGTACCGATAAGACTATGTACTCTACTTTCTGCTGAAATCGGGACATTGAGTTTATTTGCATAACTCAACGCCGCGCTTTGTCTAACCAGAGGGAGGAAATGGATTCAATTTAAATATAATCATTACCTCGAGTGGGAGTCGAACCCACAACCGGCTATATTAACACTAAGATATTGCGCCACGACCGGCCGCATCTATTTCTTATCTATAATATTTATTTTAATTATATATAAATATGAATAATTTATTTGAATGATAACCTCATTTAATTTAACTTAATAGGTAGGAATGTGTGTCAATTTATTTATAAAGGAAGAAACACAACTGTCGGAATAATATAGAATTAAAAAATAATGATTTGTTTTTTTATAGTATCATAGATCATCAATTCAATTCGTATCGAGGCCATTGTGTCTTGTGGCACGATGTCTGACTGTAAACGCGGTTGGTTGTGGGTTCCATCTCTAATGTCATTTTTTTAGCTATATATATGTATATATATATATATATATATATATATATATATATATATATATATAAAATATTTTATCTATTCTATTGTCGCCTTTATTCATTGTCATTATTCTTTCACTTCGTGTTTAAGCGATATGTGAGGTTATCACATGTATTGCAATACATAATATGTGTGTTTACTTTTATGACAACATAACTGAAAGTTATTTTCGTCTGCCTTTAAGATTAGTTTTTAACATTTAAAACACCGATAAGCTCCTCGTTGAAACAGATAAATGTTAAAATAATAAATTAGTTGTGGCGCTTGTGGCGCTCTGAAACAGCCTGTGTTCGATTTTCACTCAAGGGAAAAATTATATTTAATAAAATTTTTATTTTCTTGCTCAGGTAAGACAAAGCGCAATGTTAATACGCAATGTTGCTCGTATTCGGCGGAAAGTGGAGTACGGAGTGTCTAGACACTGGGTACTTCCTGTCTACCCTGCTATGCGGGATGAAAGCGTAAAGCCAAAAAAATATATAAATAAAATATAAGCTTTTACTTTTTAGATATGTATGTGTGCGTGTACAACCTACATAAAGTTGTTCAGAAATAAAAAAGATGATCACTTTTTTGGTTTAATTACATTAAAAACCAATACTGATGTAATTCCATTGTCATTAAAGGTGAAAGTGAGTTTAGGTTATTTAGTCACTAATATACTAACAGGTTAAATAACTTAAGGCGCTATGTCTCTCTCAGCTTGGGCTTATATATATATATATATATATATATATATATATATATATATATATAT
>JAOYRS010000011.1:3581008-3673551 GCA_032432895.1 Dryadula phaetusa | reverse complement strand
CCTAAACCTAAACCTAAACCTAAACCTAAACCTAAACCTAAACCTAAACCTAAACCTAAACCTAAACCTAAACCTAAACCTAAACCTAAACCTAAACCTAAACCTAAACCTAAACCTAAACCTAAACCTAAACCTAAACCTAAACCTAAGCCTAAACCTAAACCTTAACCTAAACCTGAACCTGAACCTGAACCTAAACCTGAACCGAAACCTAAACCTAAACCTGAACCTGAACCTGAACCTAAACCTGAACCGAAACCTAAACCTAAACCTACACTTAAACCTAAAAAAAAAAAAAAAAACCTAATCCTTTTGCGTTTACTTTTATGTTAAAAAAAAAAACAAAGAAAAAGCTTGCTTATAGAGCAATGTATTTTTATGATTTATGTTTAGTTTACTAAGGCCACTTATTGATAACTATATGTTAGATTTGAAATTCCTATTTCACCAATTAAAAAAAAAAATTCCTTCAATTTTGCATTAGCATATACTAAAATTCTTCTTAAGTTGTTGAAGATATTTGCACCTAAATTGAATAGTAAACGTCTCTAAAAATTTTCTTAAAAAAAAAAAACAAAAAATAAATATAAATATTATTAATAATATATTATAAATAAAACACTCACAAATGGGTTTTAACTAATACTGTATATATAAATACATTATAAATTTTTCATTAAAATTATGTACTTATTCAATTTCTTTCTTATCCATTCAAGTTAGTTTCCTTTATATATTTTAAAAAAAGTTGTTGAATCTAATAATTATTATATAATAATAATAATGAAAAACAACTTAGTTATTCTTTTTAGAAATTAAACCAAGTATTTTAATACTTGTATACATAACGTATTTAAAAAAAAAACAAAAATTTAAATATTCGCACATAACTTAAATTATCAAATAACAATTGACGTCTAAATAATATTTTTATACTATTAAATTATATTGACTAATTAATATATATTTATTAAGAACTAACTTCGTGGTCAACCATAGACACAGGTTACACTTTAACACGATAGTTGTCAATTTTTTATCTGTCAGTTATCGTCGTTAGTTGTCAATTTTCATTTAAATACTTTGAAATAATTTCATATATGTTATTGTTTATTTACTTCTATTCGCTTTTTATAAATAGTATTAATATTCTTACGTTCTCATATCTTTATTAATATAAAAAAAACACAAACACTTCTGCCTTATCAAACAAAGACAACTTTTTCGACAGCAGAAATAAAGAATTCCTAGGTTACTTTGTATTGCAATTAATTGAATTTGTTAATACAATAATAAATAAAAGAAAAACAATTGAAGTTTTTTTTAAAGTACATTTTATTATTATTTACTTTTACAATAATTAATAATAAAATTTCTTATGATTAGAAAAATAATGCTAATGCATTAGCATTATTTTAATAATGCTAATGCATTGTTGCTCGTTGATAAATAATTGAAACATAATTCTTCTCAATTACATCTATTTTTGAATATTGTACAAATTTATTGAAGAGGATCAATAAATATTTACAAATATGTAAAACTAAGCTCTGTACCAATTCATACACAAGTGGTCGATGAGTATTAATACAGAATTGATAACAGCAGCTGGTACCAAACAAAAATTAATTGAGTATCTAAAGTAGAGACAGAGTTGGTATTGCGGTATTGTATTTCAATGCTATTATTATTGTCTGATGAACACATTGAAATACTTAAAAAAATATCCTCCTTCGCAGATTCAGAACTCCACAATAATTAGAATAACACATTTTATAAGTTATAATAGTGATTAATTAATTATGAAAATAATATTTTATACTTCATATTCAATATTATTTTGTATTTATGATCTAAGAAGCTAAGCAAAAATGCAAATATTGATTCACTTCAGTTTAAGTAAATAAATTTGTTTTTGTTTTATTATTTTAGTCCATTCAGGAAAAGAATGATTTGTAATATTTTGATATAGAGATTAATATACTCGTATTTTTGTTATAACAATCTTATTTCAATTTTTGCAAGCTTGCTGTTAATAAAATAAATATGGAAATTATCAAATGCTATTACCAAATATACCTTCATGCAATGAATATGATAGCTTATATTATATTTTTATTTCAATGTTTCAAATTGTCAAAGCTAATTGTAATATTTATGTTTTATTAAAGAATTATTATTATGGTTTTTTATTTAAAAAAAATATCCCAAAAAATGAAATAAGTTCGTTAGCATGACATGTATCTGATAAATGTCAAACGACGATTCTGATGAATATCTTTCGATTGTCTTGTGTCTATGACTATTGTCTCTATTGAGTTAGGTTTCAACAGATTAAAATAAAATAGCACTCTGTGTAACCACACACGTTTTTTACTTTCGATGTATAAGATGTACATATATTCAGAATAAAACCACGAGACATCATGTTTTGCATGTTTTATTTATCTTTCCTAATTTTCATTGATTTTAATTATGTATGTAGTAAATTGTGATGAACAATTTAATTAACTTACTTTAAATGTAGATAAAATGCAAATGTATTTGATAGTAAACTACGTACCTATTACCAAGTACTACTGTAGGTGCTCGAAACATAAAATAAAAAAATGTAATTTCAAATACACGCGATTAATCCGTTTAAAATTATTTTCTAGAGTCACTTAAGGGCAACAAAAACGTTACAGCCTATAATTTGTTAATAATGCCTTGTACCGCCACTATCGTAATGAGTGTAGTTACAAATGCCTAAACAACCCGAAATATAACTGTAAGTAGCTATTTACATATTATACATTTTCCATCAGTTATATATTTTCAGTACTTTATTATATACCATACTCAATAGATTTTCTCTCGTTTGCATACATGTTTGGCCGGAGAACATTCAATTTTTAATTTCACCACAATTTGGATTTCACGTTAATGTGATAAAATGATCTAGTTGCTGTATGCACGTACGCAAGTTACAGTGTCTTGAATATAAACTTACATATCATTTTGTAAAAAACGTATAAACTGGATTTGAACCTGCGGCTCTTGCAAAACCGTCCAAGCGCTCTGACCGCTAAGCCATGTGTTCTACTACCGACTACGTCGAAATTCTTATACGTTTGTTGCAACTTACTTATGTTATCAGCATTTCTGTAGCAAGATTTTTACAAATTTCTGCTACTTAAAGATTATGAAGACACAATCGTTTAACTAGAGAGATTGGTATTTTATTTTAATAGTTTACAATTTTTAAGTGTTATTCTACATTTAATATTAGACAACATTTTTGGAAAAAATTTTAATAAGTTTTTTTCAAAAATGTTTTCTAATCCTAAGTGTGGAATAACACTTTAAAAATAGTAAACTAACCTTGCATATGTGGTCCTACAATTTGGAACATTGTCCTGAATTGATTTATTCGATGTGACTCTTTCAGAAGGATGTCACCTATGTAGTATAGTAGCCAGGGGCATTTCTCAAGTGTAAGTTTAGTGTATGTATGATCAGAATAAATCAGAACCTGGTACCAACAAGACGTCTTTAATTGATCCCAACCTTACACCTACAAGCTTTCGTCGATGACGCCCTGGTTGTCGCAGTTAAATATAAACGCAGCCGTAAGGCAAATATTCACATGGGGGCGGATGTGCAACTAAAACTCGAACAGGCGGCCGAAGATTTCATAATTTTCATTGACTTTTAAAAAAGTTAAAAGCTTAAAGAATTTAAGAAAAACATTACATAATTTTCGACATAAACATATTAATTTGAATTATAACTAATGTAACAACGACTTAAGTAAAACTTATCAACTCAACTCGGAGCGAGTCTGTCGCCCGCATGAAACAGCGACGACAGTTAGATAGAACTGGAGTAGAAGGGAACCTTGCATATGACACGGACTATTTACATGAAGTAGATATGAGGCCAAATATATTTATTTTTGATTCCTCTATACGCTTGTAGTGCGTACTAGTCATATGTTTGTGTAGCGGGCTATTGAAAGGCACAATGAAATGTTTGTGACAGAAAAAAGCAGGCCGTCTCTACGTGGTGTTGTACTATTATTTGAATGAAATAAACCTATACGTTATTGGATTTTAATTAATATCTTAGGAGATATCATTTTTGTAAAATAACTTAATATAATTATGATTATATATACTAGACTGGCGTGCAGACCGAGTCATGCGAGTACGTACGTCCATTCTAGTATCCAAAAAAATATTTTTTGACTGTATTGTTCGATAATACAATTCAAAAACTTCCCGAATCAAACAAATTATTATTTTTATAATTTTGGTAGTCTCAGATTAACAGGAGCAAACGGACTGCAAACTGCAAATAGCTATAGTTATCACTTTCTAAACAAAAACAATGTAAAGTTGCTTTAAGTATATTTAAGTTTTACAAATACTCTGTCACTCAAGCGCTGCACACAGCGGTCACTAATCGTCCTCTTTCTTCCGTTCTGATAAAACAACACGGAACATCCTTCTACGGCTTCCACAATTTGAGGAGTCCGTCTTCACTATACGTGGCGAGTAAGTTTTGATGAGGGTGATGCGTCATTCCGATGACCGCTTTCTCGTGAATCTGCAATCAGAAGCAACACGATTAGATATATGACGACAGTGTGAGAAGGGCGGGTAGGGCGGCTAGGGCGGCCACTCACGTTGATGGTGCGCTCGAGCTTCCCGCTGGCGGCGCAGAAGGCGTAGAGCACGAGATCCTCTCCGGCGCAGTAAACGAGGCGGCCGCGCGCGCCCAGCGCCGCGCACACCAGCGCGCCGCCCTCCGCCTCGCGCCGCCCGCTCGAGAACGAGCGCACGATCTGCCCCTGCATGTTCATGATGGCCACCGTGTTGGTGCGGTTGCACACCACGAAGTGGTCGGGGTTCTTGGGCGTGAGCAGCAGCGAGTTGACGGGCGGCTCGCCGGAGCCCAGCGGCTTGAGCGTGGCCGTGCACTCGCCCGTGCGCACCGACCACACCTTCACGGAGCCGTCCGAGGACGCGCTCAGCACGGCGTGCCCGTCCGGCGTGAACACCGCCTCGTTCACGAACGAGCCGTGTCCGCGGAACTCCTTGAGGATCTTGCCGGACTTGAGGCCGTGTATCCTGATGGTCCTGTCGAAGGAGGCGGACAGGATCTGCGTGTTGTCGCGCGTGAACTGCAGGCAGGTGACTCCCTTGGCGTGCGCGCGCTCGAGCTTGCGCTGCACCTGGCCGGTGGACACCTTCCACACCTTGATCTTGCCGTCGTTGGAGCCGGCGGCGAGCGTGTCGCTGTCTCGCGCGAAGGCCAGGCTGAGCACGGCCTCCTCCATGCTCATGTACTCCTCGTGCGCCTGGTAGCGCAGGTCCTTGCGGATTTTACCCGTCGTGAAGTTCCACACCTCCACCAGCCCGTCTACCGAGCCCGTCACCAGGTACTGCCCGTCCGGAGAGAACCTGCACCGTTTTTATTATTAAATACATGGAAATTGAATTAATATTGCTTACTTGAAGTTAATGTAAGTACATTCCTGCAATATAAATGTATAACCTTGCACACTCCACATGTGATTTTTGCCCAAATTTGATAATCTTCGACAGTTGTGTAGGACACTGGTCATCCTCTTCGTCCCTGATGGCCGCTTTACCACGGAAAAGATCGATCGTAGTCCCTGTAATAAGTAAATAAAATATAACAGTGCAAGCATCGCCTTGGTCACGGCCGTGGTAGTCGCGTAAGAAGTATTATTGTATTGTAGTAACGAAAAGTATATTATATGTACAATCTCGACAAAAAAGTTTGAAACCGAAAACTAATCCCATTGTTAAGCCTAAAACTGCACTATTGTACAGAACAAACAATATATTAAAATGAAGTGACCTGGAGGTAACAACCCCTGGTGCTGCTGCCACTTGAGCGCCTGCCCCAGCAGCGCCAGCAGCCTCGAAGACGGCACCACCGACACCTCGCCGGCCAGCGCCGCCGCCAGCGCCGCGCGCCTCCACTCCTTGCCGCCGCCCGCGCCCCCCGCCGCGCCGGCCCCCGCGCCGCCCGCCGCCACGCCGTACGCCTCGCGCGGGTCGAAGTACGATCGGGTGAGCATGTTTTCTGAGAAATTATATAAGCCATTAAGTGATTAAACAATACATTATATATATATGTCAGTCACAAGTCTTACCGAGGTGCATGTATCTGTCAGTTTCCTGTTGCTTCATGAGTAAGCAAGGCTGTGTCTGCCGCAGCAGGGTACGCGCGGCTCCAAGCTCTCTCAATTCTATTAACTCTAACACCACTTGTTCATATAAATCCATGAGCTTTTTGTCTGGTAATTTCAATGATGCTGTTGCTTTTAAAACCGTGTCCCAGTGTCCATTGTTGATGTCTGCACAAAATCCATCTACACTGTCCACTGTGTTAAGAGAGACTCCAGTTTCTTCCTGTAATTATAGTCCAAGGATATGTGTGTGCATCTCAATATGCCCGACAAAAGTGATAACTTTAATTAATTTAGGCTAACTACTTAATATTGAAACTGTCTAGCTTGAGAAAGCTTACGCTATTATTGAAATTTTATGTTAATCAATATGATAATGTATGAAAAGGTTATATACATATTATTATATTACTATTTATCTTATTATTTTATCTTATAAGAGATATTAATATAAATTATATTGGTAATTGTTTAGAGGCTGGTTGTGGCGCAGAGGACAGAGTCGGACTATAAATGCGATTGGTTGTTGGTTCAATCCCCACTCGGGGAATATATTTAAATTATTTAATAATAGTTTAATAATAGCAATTTAATAATAGTAATTATATTTAAATTATTTTCACTTTTTCACTCTGGTACAAGACAAAGTGCGGCGTTGAGTTCCACCACTCAGCACGCAATATCTTGAATTCGGTGGAAAGTGAAGTATGGAGTGTCTTAACACTAGGTACTTTCTGTCTACCGCATAGCAGCGAGTTAAAAGTGTTAAGCTAAAAAAACATTTATAATAATAATTTGATTATTCAACATGGTCACTGTCATCAATACATATCTATCCAAGACCAAATCATGCAGAGAATGAAGAGGAAAAAACAGCCGAAAATATTACAAAGCTTTACATTACAAAGTAGTTTACAGTCCCATAAGAAGTCATCGGTATAAAAACACTATTTACAACATCATGATTTGACTAAATATTACAATAAGTGTAAAAATAGATAGTAATCCTTTTTATTTGTTGTGACTTACTGTTAAAGTGTAACATAAGATTAGTACATAAATTAGAAAGTATAATAGATTAATAAATATTATCAGCAAAATATTATTTCATTCATTCAGCAAGGGAGCAATAAATTATTAACATAATTATTTCAAAATATTTATATTTATACTAAATCACACAAGATTTAAGCAATATTATTTTAAAACGGTAATAAAATGAATAATTTTATAATGTTATATGTTTAATATAAATTGTACCTGCAAAGTCTGCAAAGTTTTTGTGAGGTTAGATTCTTTAAGATACTGCTGGATGAGCCGAATCACGCTGAAATACAAGAATTAGTTGAGTTGTATTGCACTTAAACTGCTGTAAGATATAATACTTCACATTTCATTGTATTAGAACCTAAAAACTTACTCTGCCGATTCTATTTCTATAGACATCCTTAATTGTTTATACAACTACTAATGATAGAATATTTTATCGATTAATAATTTATATTCATAAACAACAAACTATGTTTAAATGAAAATAAGTTTCATATTAATTTAATTAACGAAATTCGTATTATTCATTAGTCTTATATATTTGTTTCCAAACAACCAATATTTGTAATTTGACTGTCCGATTACAACTGACAGGCACGATGACATAAACCACAGACTATAAACGCTCTCAACGCTACAACAAAGGAATTATCTACATCAAATGATATAACTACAAATTGCGATTATAATTTCCGATTCATACGATGCGGTTAATTTGCTGATGTATGAAGTTTACGTAAATTTTAATTACTTTATAGCACAGTCAGAATAGGAAAGTATGTATCGAGGCGTAGTAGGTCTTGATTGTTGTCAATCAACACGCAATGTGTCGATTTCGGGCAGAAGCCAGTCAACGGAGTGTCTCGACTCTAGGTTGTATCTGACTACCTGCTATACGCGGGAAAAAGCGTGAAGCAGTTTTATTATATATCAACACATTCTTCTTCAGATCTTTACATAATTTAAAACGATCTCCGCTCTATATGTTAGATCTTTCAAATATCTAAGCAATTGTGACGAGATCGTTATTAAGACATCGAATGATTAAATAGGTCAACTTATAGCACTGAACCGAAGCCTCCACAATAGAAAAAAATATCTAAACATTTGTTTTTACATTTTATTGACAACATTTGCATAATAATTGGAAATCTGGAGAATGGAAAACGAAAAAGTTCAATTGGGCGTTCAGGCTTAGACTGTATTGTTCAGTGGAAGAATTTAGATATTGAAAGTAAAGTTGTCTATTTAGGCTTTATTATATGTCGCATTATTATATTTATACTTCTTATAATAATAAATATAAGCATGAGGGGTTGAAGACAAATTGGCACGTGCTCGGGAAAAGGGACGCAAGACATCGCAAAATCTCTTTGAGTTAAATACTTCCAGGGCACGCTGCTGTGTAATCATGCCTCTGTGAAGGAGAAATGGAGGTGCTACTTTAAGGAGCTGCTGAACACTCAGCATCCATGCACTCTTCCAACGGAACCACCACCGAATCCCGGACATGTCGTTCTAATAATTTGACGAATCTCGGAATTGTCTTCGACGCATGAAGAATCGGAAAGCGTTGGGATGACGACATTCCCCTCGAAGCGTAAAAATCATTGGGCTCTCTTGTTGTGCTCATGCTTACTGACCATTTTAACACAGCATCTTGAACACAGGAAGAATCCCAAATCAGTGATTGTATTTTTATTATTCCTGTTTATAAAGGCAAGGCAATATTCAAAATTGTAGGAGTTATAGATTATAAGTCACACCATGAAGCCAATTGTATTGTTGCCCTCAGAATTTTGATGGAGACATACATGAAGAAAGCAGAGCTCTTCACCTGACACTTATACTGGCCTTTGACCTTTGGCTGTGTACCTCGTCAATTCATCTATGTTTGTACTGTATACATATGGACATTATAAGATATATGTACTGCTATTCCGATTTATTGGTTAGGACTACTGTTGCCGATACGAAACCCTTCCCGATTACGGTAAGGGTTCACCAAGACTTTCTCTTAGCCCGTTCTTGTTCAATGTTGTGCTGGATACTGTCTCGGTTTAGTTCCAGGAACAGGCTTCATGGCTGATGATGTATGCTGATGACATAGCGCTCATTGACGAGAGCCGGCTAGAGCAAAAGCGAAGGGTGAACCTCTGAAAGGTTACACTTCAAATAGGTGGTCTTAAAGTTAATGTGGGAAGATAGAGTAGATAGGTTGCAGGAGAGCGACCACTATCCATATATGTAGGCCCTGAATCAGCCGTTAAGGTAGAAAGGTTTGACGAGTACGAGTCTGAAGGCATTGATCACGATGTCCATGCCCGTATCAGCGTTGCTTTGGAAAAATGGCATGAGGTCACAGGTGGCGTATGGTCTGCGACCGCAGAATACTGCCCAAGGTCAAGGGGCTGATATACAGAGCATCAAGGAGGGCATCCACCCGGCTCTCTTATATAGCAGTGAATGGTCAACACTATATCGGCACACTCAGAAACTTTTCGTCACGGAAATGAAGATAATAAAGTGGATGTGTGGTGTAACGCGTTGCTCGAGATGGTATGGCCACGTTGCGCGCCGGCCTGGGAACTTTGTCGGATGAATAAGCCTTGATATATTTGTCCCTGGAGTTAGATCTCACTTATGTGAAAGAAAGCGATGGCTAAATGTAAACAGAATATGACAGCTTATGGACTCACCGTTGATGCCAAAAACCGTGCAAATATAAGGAGTTTAAGAGGGAAGGCGGAGCCTGGCTGATGTGGGACAAATGCAAGCAAGATGATGAAAAAATATAAGCTCTACTCGATTATATTTAAAATTTCACATTTTTCTATTTTCTGTGTCCTTACACAATTTTTTTTTTAATTAAATTACAAAATTAAAGCCGCAATGTTGATTGTATTGTACCACGCATTAAAGTGAGATCAACATTGTTTGTATGTAATTGAGTTGAGTTTTCAAACATGAGTCAGAATAAAATGTGTATTAAAAGAAAACCAATACTAAGTAAGAGTATTGATATCAGCTTTGATGCAAGTCGCCGAAAGTATCTACCACTTGTTACTAATTTCATAGTTAAACAATGTTTATATAAAAACTGAATGGAACTGAATTGGGCCCAGGAAACAGGTTTGTCTTAAACAAACTTTTCCCTGATATTACATCTCCTTAGAAGCCATCTATAAAATATTTCACACGTTAAGTCGACAAAATGACATTGCTTGACGATTAAACAGTGGTCTCACTAATGGACGGGGAGGTGTCAAAATACCTTTACTGTATTATAATAATATTTATTAAAAGATAGACTTAAAAATAACACGGATAAATAATGTTGAATATTTACAAAATAATAATCATCAGGTTCGAGGTCAGAGATCAGAGAAGTGCGCGAGGTCGGCGGGCGCCGGGGAGGAAGCGGGCGAGGCGGGGGAGGGCGGCGCGGCGGGCGCGGGGGGCAGCGCGGGCGGCACCAAGCGCGCGTCCGCCAGGTAGGCGTGCTGCAGCGCGGCGCGCGCCGACACGCGCTCGCTGGGCTCGTAGCGCAGCATGCTCTCGAACAGCGCGGCGGCGTGCGGCGCGGCGCGCGCGGCCGCCGGCAGCAGCAGGCGCGCGTCGCGCGGCGGCCAGCGCGGGAAGGCGGCGCGGTAGTCGGGCAGCAGGCGCGCGCCGGGCCACACGTCGTCGCCGGGCGTGCCGAGCGCGCGGAACACGCGGAAAAGCTGGTCGATCTCGCTGTCGCCGGGGAACAGCGTACGGCCGCCCGCCATCTCGGCGTAGATGCAGGCGAGGCTCCACACGTCCACGGCGGTGGAGTAGAACTTGGTCCCGAGCAGGATCTCGGGGGCGCGGTACCACAGCGTGATCACCTCGTGCGTGTAGGCGCGCACGGGGATGCCGAAAGCGCGCGCGAGCCCGAAGTCCGCTAACTTGATGTGTCCCTCCGTGTCCACGAGCAAGTTTTGCGGCTTGAGGTCGCGGTGCATGACTCGGTGCGCGTGGCAGTATGCGATGCCCTCCAGTAGCTGCTTTAGATAACTCTGAAACATATTGTAAATATTTAAAGCACCACTATTTTGAATGTAGGTTGCTAAACAAGTTAACGTGACATTTGAGCTTTAAATTGAATTCTTATAAAACTTATAAAACTCCGAAGAACTTAAGTTCTTAGTTTTATAAGAATATAATATTTTGGTTCAGTTTCAAAGTTTGTTTCTTAAGAAACAAAGTTTGAAACTGAACCAAAGACACAAGGAACATTTGTCTTTAATTTCCACAATATTTACAACAATTATGCGCTAATGAATTCCCTTAAAATATGTACCTTAGCCCACTTAGTATTTCCTAACATAATCAGTCAATAGACTGAAAATATTTATTTATTAGTGAATTCTTTGAAAAGTTTTCAAAGAATTCACTAATAAATAAATATTTTGCCCATAATTGTTAACAAAAAATGTATATTATTTAAGCTTGTTTTATTCAACAATTCTCAAATATTAAGATAAATTATTTTATAACAATAAGCAAGACAAAAAGTTTGTAAAAAAATTAAATTTATTATTAAGTAAATTCTTCAAAATTATATAATAAAAGAAAGTATAAAAGGTGTTACATGTCTTGAAAATAATGGATGTTATTTATTATTTTCAAGACATGTAACACCTTTACACTTGAAATTACACATTTCTATCTTATAACACAGCGATAATTGAAAATGTCTCCTGGTCACATTTTTGAACTCTGTTATGCGAAATGATAAAACTATCTGCCAAATTTCAGGATCATTGATTGATTCAAAAGTTTGAGGCGTAACCTCAGGCCCAGTCAATCAGTCAATATTGAGCTGTTGACTTATTGACTTTATTTACTTTTACCTTACTGTTTGTATTTGTATATAAAAAATATATTAATAATATTAAATGTATTTAATATTTGTAATAAATTACATCATGAATATAATAAAATATGTTTCAAAAACATACATGTCTTTTATCCTTGTAAAATATATTTACCTTGACAAGGTCCAAATTAAGAGGCCCTTTTGTTAATTCCATAAGTCTTTTAAGATCCATTTGAAGAAATTCAAATACCAAAAACAATTTTGTATCAGCAAGTAGAACATCTAGTAGACGCACCACTGCTGGATGGTTTAGCTCCCGCAAAACTGAAATTTCACGCAGGGCTGTTGAAGGTACTCCTTCTGGTTCACTACAACAATACACAAATGAGTTGAACACATATTAATGTTGCTTATGATAGAGTGAGATCCCTAAAACATGAAACAATGAGGACAAATCTAAAATTTAATTCTTATGATTTACGAATGAAATTAAGAAGTACTAAAAATATATTTCAATATTCTATTTAATGTTTATTATAAAATAAATAACCTAAAACAAATCATTGAGCATACAATATTTCTAATAATTTGTACGTAGCAATATGACAATTTAATATTTAAGTTGTTTCTGTGTTTTAAATAAACAGGATAAGGATCATTACATTAAAAATATATATAGGAACAATTTTATTTTTTGCAAGTTAATGTCAATTTTCGCGCCAAATCTTACTTTTCAAGTCTAATTTTTTTTAATGCTATTTCCTTTCCAGTAACTCTGTCTCTGGCTTTATACACTACACCGTATGTTCCTTCACCAATCTTTTCTACTCTTGAAAAATTTTCCATTAGTAAAATCTATAAAATATCATAACAAAATTCTACAATAAAGCGTTTGTATCATGAGGCTACAAGTTCATGTTCAAACGGGCCACAGATGACAGAACAGATGACAGATGTCTGCCCATCATACATACCATAGATGAGCAACTAAGACTAGGTCCGCTCAATACTCCGGTATATTTGTAGTCTGCGGTTTGCAGAAATAGACTGTAGAATTTCTAGCTAATTTATTATTGATCTGTGAACTGTGATGTAAACCGTGAATATTAGATAACTTTTAGTCCTTTAGTTCCTTTACGTAAATCCTAGGAAATTGGTATGGCCGTTGGTTTGAGATATCTCAGATATTCCATAAAATTTTCAAGGCAAAACTATCGCTTAATAATGACCACCTCTAGCAAAAATGAGAAGGCTATGGCAAATTTAGTAAATAATCCTTATTACGAGAAATACGCTGATAGAATTGCTACATTGCAAAAAACTTCACCAGAAGAATTTCTCAAAAAAATAGAAGAAAGAGAAAAAAATAAAGAAAATGAAAAGAAAACTAAATTTGCTTCTGTTGATACAAGGTTAGGTTTATTTTGTCATTCAGCTCACTTTATTTACTTGATAAAATAAATTAGTCATTAATAACACATCTATATTAATAGGCAATTTTCTTCAGTCTTAAACCCTAAAGACGCACTCAAAGTTGATGCATCTGCAGAAGACAAAAAGTTAAATGAAATATTTAAAGTAGATCTTGTGGCTGATAAAAACGCTGAAGATGTTCGAATTATTTGGGAAGAATACCATAAAAGCAAAGAGGTTATATCTGCAACAATACCTAAAGAGAGTTACAATATAATACAGCAAAACATGAAATTATACCCCACATTCTTGTTTCCATTGCCAAGATCGGAGGGATATGAGTTTATTATGTGTCAAAACTTTGGAAATACAGTGCATTTTACACCTCTTCTGGCATATCAAGTTAATAGATTTCTTTTATTTATATAATATTTTAATATTTAAAAAAGTACCTTAAAAATATATATATTTTTTGTTTAAGGTTCACAAAGAGAATGCACCTGAATGTTTAACTATGATTCATTATACAGAATTAATAGAGAAGGGTTTAGTGCTAATGCGTGGAGAATATGATAAGGTATGAAGAAATTAAAGGTTGTGTTCAAGTATTTTTACATATCTAAATAATAATTAATTACATGTTTATTTCAGAATGTGCTCAATGGTAAAGAAGCTCAGTGCTTAGCAAATCAATTCCAGATGTATTACAATGGTAAAGATGAGAACAAAATACAGTTGCTGAAAACATTTACAAAGAGTCCAGACTCCTTTAAACATATGGACTTAATATCAGAGTTGGAAAATATTGAATTGGTGTAGTGTAAAATGTAGAAATAATTCATACAAAAATATATAATATTATAAAGATATATTGAATATTCTGTCAGTGTTTTAGTCTTATTAATTCAACCTATGTGGGTAGTAAGAGTACTCAGGGGATTCGCACACATTTGCATCCTCAGATGTAGTTGACACATTCATTGCAAGTGATGGTATGCTTTCAAAAGAACTTGATCCTGTGTGTGCTATTTGCTCTTGATGATCAGAAAACTTTTTGTAATTTATTGACATTTCCATGAAGCTACTATCAGTTACACTACAAGGATTTGTAAATGTATAATTTGTAACATGTTTTGTATTTATCAGCTTCGAGGTGCTGATTGTATTAATTTTTGAGTAAAACTTTTCCAAGGAAATTTTTGTCTTGTCAATAAAATCAGTTTGAAGCAGAGCAGGTACTGTTTCATGTAAATATTTAGATAAACCATGTAAAAAGAAATCATACATATTTTTACCATGCTCTTGTTGTTCCGAAGACAAAGAAGATGATGTAGCTCGTTTGTTATATTGAAATATATGAGAGTCGGAGTCGTCTTTTGGAAGAAGGGCTTCTTGTAAAGGACTGAATGATTCAATACATGACATTTTAATTGTGTCAGTGCTATCACAATGTACAATTTCTTTCTTACAACAGTATTTATTGGTTCCTAATAATATATTTGTACAAGTTTGTTTGGATTCATGAAGAACTGATCTAGTTATAGTTTCAGATTTGACCATCTTATGTGGTAATATCATACAATTATTATCATTAATATTAGACGACTTTAAAATAGGTTTTTTCATGTTTCTTGAATGTATATTCATCTTTTTGGATAAAGATATTCGATTTCTTATTTCGTTAAGACTCCGACGACTTCTTCTCAACTTTCGTTTAATATTTTTGGGGGCCATGTTTCCAAGAAAACAATACAACTACATGAGAGAAATATCTTAAAATACTACTTTAAGTATACGTTTAAAGATAAATTATATTCTAGACCAAATTTCTGTCTGAATAATAATATTAACATATATGCAGTTTATAGTTTCCTTTTTAGCGATTACACTAATAATTAATCAAACGTTGTGAACTGTAGTAAAACTTGGTGTATCATTGTCAATGTAAAATAATAAACAAAACATGTGTACACAGATTTTGGGTAATGATTTGAACATACATAAAACAAAATTTAAAATAATGCATCGAATAGCAACAAGAGTTTAGCATTTACTGTAGTGATGTCGGTGACCTGTGTCACACATGGGACATGAGTATGACACAACATCTTGTCACATCACGGATATTTTTTAGCTTTTTTCACCCTCATAGTTAGGTACTCAGAGAACCTTTAGGTCAAGATTCTCCGTCCTCAATTTTCCGCTCGAAATCGAGATATTGATTGTTAAATAGGTGAGAATCGAACTCACAACCATTCGTGTTTATAGTCGGATGATGACGAAAATATTATAATTTTATTATAATTTTGATTTTAGTTTATTATATTAATAAATTTTATTATTTATGTTAAGATAAATGTTTAAATGTTCACAATCTTAAATTAACTAGTACTGGCAAACAGAATAGGGATAGATAGTTTTTTTTAGTACTTTTAGTCACGCGACTCCTGCGTCGTGCGTTATTTTTTAATCAATATGTTTATATTCAGTTGCTAACATTTAATATATAACGTTAATTATCATCAAAATAATCATCAGTTTATAGGAGATTTCAGGTAAGTGTGATATTCTTTATCTGTCATTTTTATTATGTATGTATTGTCTGTTCTGTAGCAGTGCTGTCAAATTGCAAGTGTACTTACTACTTAGTGGATCACATTGTTATTATAATTATTAAAAAATGTTAAATACATAGAGTGTATCGCCTTAATTTTATGAAAATGTAAGTATCGTAATGTTATATAATTGTTGTGCATGGGACTAGACAGTATTTTGTTTACATAAATGGGGATGTCATTTATTAGTGGGCAATTATCATTTATTTTTTATTTTCCTATACACAAATAGTAAACATTAAAATAAAATTTAAAAAATATTAAATATGTGTCATTAAAAATAAAATAAATATATATTATTTTTTACATATTTTGTCACAAATATTTTATAAATAGGAAAAATTAATAATTAAAATTTAAGCTAGTTTCGAAAAGTTTTTACTATAAATTTATATTATTTTTGCGTAGGGAGTGTTATTTTTTAAAACAAATTAAAAAATATATTTTTCCATCATTTATAAACTATAGTCAATGTTAATAATTTCTACATACTAATTTAAATTATAGTTCATTTTAAGGACATTTGTATTATTATATTATAAAATATAAATGTGCATTATATAGTGTATCATTCATCATAAATTTTATCTAAGGTCGTTAAAACAACATCAGTATATTTTTCTAGAATATTTGTAAAAAGGCATGGCAGTTGTCGTGCTGCACCAAATAATACAGGCACGGTGAGGAGCGGCGCGGGGCCATGGCGGAGCCCGAGCCCGCGCCCGCCGGCCTCGCCGACGCAGTGCTGCTGGCGCCACTCACTGAGGATTCTTTTTTACACAACCTACATGTGCGATATAAACGAGACATCATTTATGTGAGTACACTTACATTAAAATTAATAGTTTATATATTTTATAAAATTATATGTAAATTGCGTTCATAAAGTCTGCTCCTTAACCTCAAGTGAGTCCATAATGTGTGATGTGCGTTGCAGACGTACGTGGGCAACGCGTTGGTGTCGGTGAACCCATGCCGCGCTCTGCCGCTGTACTCGGCGGAACTGGTGCGCACATACCTGGCGCGCCCGCCGTACCTGCTGCCGCCGCACCTGTACGTGTCAATTCCCATTGACAATTTGCACCTTTGTACTCATTAAAGTAATAAGTTTGCTATATGCCGATGTTCGTAAAATAACTAGTTAATTAAAATATGTTAAATTTTATGTTTGTAGTAATGATTATATTATAAATAGACTTAGACTACATCTTTGAAAAAACGTATAAAAATTTGAACGCAGCGGGATTCGAACCCGCGCCTCTTGGATACCTTGAACTCTTGTATCCAAGAGGCGCGGGTTCGAATCCCGCTGCGTTCAAATTTTTATACGTTTTTTCAAAGATGTTTTCTAATCCTAAGTGTGGAATAACACTTTAAAAATAGTAAATATTAGACTTAGACTACTTTACAAATGGCTGATATTGTAGAATTAAATTTTAATTTTAATCTAAAATGACAACAATTAAAACATGTTATAGGTATGCTATCACTGCCACTGCGTACCGATGGGTGCGAGACAGAAATGAAAACCAATGCATTGTAATAACAGGTAACCAACTCAAATTAGTTAAGGACAATGACTGCTTTGCTGTAATCCCAACATTTCGAAAATCTGTTTTATATCATACTATTAAATGTGTGCAACTTTGTTTGCGTGGATTTCATGACAGGTATGCTCTGCTTTCGTTCTGAATCAAAGTTGAGTGGTGGAGTTTAACGCCAGATTTTGAATTTATTATAGAAAACTGTGCGATACTATGCAACTCTTGCCAATGCTTGATTTTGACTTTTCATCAAATTTTTGAAATTATGTTTTTTTTCTATAATTACTCAATTTTAGAGATCCACTCTCGTTGGGTGGTCTTGAATCTAGAATTTTAGATCCTAGGTCCACCACAATAGAAAATACATATAAGGATCCATAAATTTTCTATGTCACTGCTTATAAGCTTCTAGACCTTTGAATACTCAATAAGTCAACGGAAAATGCTTATCAAGCTCAATATTATTTTCTAAGGCCCCATATCGATATCTCTTACTGGTCATGTTCCAAATCTTTCTCAGTTCTGTGCGTCAACACAAAATGATCATCAAGTTCAACATGCGTCCCCGAGGCGCCATTTCCATATCTTTTAATTTCCTTTCATCGGGCTCTTAGTGTTCCACATAATGGAGACCAGCCAATCGAATTAAAGCCTATACGGCGCCGAGAGTTGGAAGCTGCATAACAAAAAAAAATATTAAAATTCTTTTCAGTAGTTTCATGATTAGCGTATACATACAAACGGACAGACAAACATTTATATATTAGTTTTTAACATCACTACTACTACAAAACTAAAGTGCCGGTATATAAACACTGCTCCTCACCGCAGGCGAGAGCGGCGCCGGCAAGACGGAGGCGGCGCGCGTGTGCCTGCAGTGCGCGGTGGTGGCGGGCGGCGGCGGCGGCGGGGGCGGCGCGCTCGCGGCCGCCGGCACGCTGCTCGAGGCCTTCGGGAACGCCGCCACCGCGCGCAACCACAACGCGAGCCGCTTCGTGAGTGCTCACATCTAGTTGCGACTCCACGTTACGTGCTGTATGATAACGTGCAGCCGACGCGTGCGGGCGGGAAACATTATAAACGAATATCGGGAATCGTAAACATATGTTGCCAGACGGCAACATTGATTGGAAGCGGAAACTCTCTGCCTCAACATCTTCTCCTGTTTGATATCTTATATATCTCGATCCCCATTTGTAGTTTATTGTAATTTAACTGGATTAGCTCCTTAATGCTCCTTATGTGAACTCTTTCCGTTTCTACCGACTAAGAACAAATTGCTTGTCAAATCAGTAATCTCTTTCACTATAAACTCGGAGGCCGCCGAGGGCCTCGCCCCCTCTCGACTCACACTGACGGTAACGTTACGTTGCAGGGCAAGCTGCTGGATATAGAGTTTGATTTCAAAGGCGAACCCGTCGGCGGACACATCACTCACTGTGAGTTGCGCACTGATCAATTGTAAATTGCAATATATACTTATTTAATATTCGATAAACTGGCACATTTCATGAACAACATTGTTTTAATTTTGCGCACGCAGACCTGCTGGAAAAGGTAAAGTCGCATTTAAAATAGATAAGACAGTCTAAACGGTTAATGATTGCGAGTAGTGTGTGACAGCATCCGCGTCGTGTGTCGCAGGAGCGCGTGTGCTGCGTGGCGGAGGGCGAGCGCAACTTCCACGTGCTGTACCAGCTGCTGGCCGGCGCCGACGCGCACCTGCTCAGTCAGTACACGCTTACTTCACTTTGAAAACTTTCCAATCTTTTTAATTTTTTTTGATTATGTCTATTTACACATTTTTTTAACAAATCTACTCTTTAACTTTTTTTAGAAATTTTACAATTGTATAAACTACAAATGGTATAAAAATATATTTGTTCAGATTCTAAACATGTTCAATTAGCCAAATAATGAATCAGCTCGACCCACTTCGCGGGAATGTTTATGTATCAGGTGTTGCATGATACGTTTGCAGAGCGTCTGAAGCTGCAGCGGTCGTGGGAGCAGTACCGCGTGCTGCGCGGCGGCGCGTGGTGCGCCGAGGGCGCGGCGGGCGCGGCGTGCGGCGAGTGCGCGGCGGCGGGCGGTGTGGTGGGCGGCGTGGTGGCGGGCGCGGGCGGCGGCGCCTCGCCACGCCGCGCGCCGCCCCAGCCGCCGCCCGGCCCGCGCGCTCCGCACGCCGACCGCGACCACTTCGCCTTCACCAAGGTAGGTAGAGAGCGCGCGCGCGCGTGTGTCGCGGTGTGCGGCGTGTGTGTGACGTGTGCGCGTGCGCAGGCGGCGATGGGCGCGCTGGGGTTCAGCGCGGGGCAGTGCGGCGCCGTGCTGCGCGTGCTCGCCTTCCTGCTGAAGCTCGGCAACGTCCAATTCGAGCCGCAACATAACATCGACGGCTCCATCGGCACGCGCCTCCAGCACGAGTATGGTGAGGTTGCGCTCCTTTTTTATCTTTCAAATTTTATAAAATTCGTGAGCCGCTTTGGCTTCCGATTCCTTATCTATTTTCGTGTCGTCGCTCGAAATATATTAAATATGTAGAACTTGATTAATTGTATTTACAGCATTTGGATTTTGTTATCGTGAGTTTCTTCAGCGACAATGGCGATTCTAAGTTGAAATGTACTCTCAGAAATCGCGGATTAAACGTGTAATACCTAAATTGATTTCAAAAAAATCCACGAATGTGAGTAATCACAGCAATTTAACACGCGCGGCGCACCAGAGCTCCGCGAGGCGTGCGCGCTGGTGGGCGTGGAGGCGGAGGCGCTGGCGCAGGCGCTGGGCGCGGCGCCCGCGCGCGACGACTGCAGCTCGCCCGACGACGAGTGCAGCTCGTCCGCCGGGTCCGCCGCCGACGCGGAGGCGGCCGGCGCCGAGTGGGCGCGCGCGCTGCGCGACCGCCTGCTCTGCGCCACCTACTCGCGCCTCTTCACGTGGCTCGTCACCGCCGTCAACGAGGCGCTCAAGCCGGCCGCCGCGGGCGCGCGCCGCTCGCTCGGCGTGCTCGACGTGTACGGGCTGGAGGCGCTCGCGCACAACGGGCTCGAGCGCCTGCTCATCAACTACGCGGCCGAGCGCGTGCAGGCCGCCGTCACCGCCGCCACGCTGCGCCGCGAGCAGGACGAGTACGCGCGCGAGGGGCTCGCGTGGGCGCCGCTGCCCTACGCCGACCACGAGCCCTACGCCGACCTGCTGGACGCCGGCCCCGACAGCCTGCTGGGTGTGCTGCGCGACTGCTCCGCGCGCGGCTCCGGCGACGCCGCCTTCCTGCAGCGCCTGCAGCGGCGCCGCCACCCGCGCCTCCTCGTGCTGCCGCCGGACCGCTTCCAGTGAGTATCCACCCGCTCCTCCGCCTTCCGCGTGCGCTCGGCGAGTCCCTCTCACGCTCTGGTTGCGCGCATGCAGAGTGGTGCACTTCGGGGGAGCAGTCGTGTACAACGCCCGCGGCATCGTGCAGAAGAACCGCGACACGGTGTGTCGGCGCTGCGCCGGAGTGCTGGGAGCGGCGCGTGAGCCTCTGTTGGCGGCCCTGTTCGCGCCGGGCGCCGCCGCCAGCGCGGGCGCCGCGGGCTCCCCGCGCCGGCCGTGCGCGCTGGCGTGCCGGCAGCGCGCGCTTGTGGGCGCGCTGGTGCGCCGCCTGCCACCCGCGCCGCGCCTCGTGCGCTGTCTGCGCGCCGACGCCGCTCTGCGCCCGCACCGCTTCGACGCCGCGCTGCTGCGACACCAGATACGCACTCAGGGGTGAGGGCCGCTGTCTGACGACCGACGCGTCGCGACCTAGACGAGCGTCCATCATCATTATATATATATTTCAGGATTATGGACATGGCTCTGCTGAGGCGCGCGGGGTGGTGCGAGTCGATGTGCGCGAGGAGTGTGCTGACGCGCTACGGCGTGCTGCGAGGGCGGGTGGCGCCGGCGGGGGCGGGCGTGGCGGCGGGCGGCGCGGGGGCGGCCGCGGGCGCCGGCAGCGCGCCGCCCTCGCCTGCGGAGCGCGACGACCCGGTGCGCGCGGCGCGGGCGCTGCTGCGCTCGCTGCCCATACCCAGCGCGGAGTTCGCATACGGTCGCACGAAAGTGTTCATTCGCAGTCCGCGGACGGTAATAACAAACATACGCATTGTCCATCACTTAATCATGTACAAAATGTTTCTAGCTTCACACTCACAATAGTGACGCACTTCATTTATAAAAGATTTTTATTCGTGACAACTTTGAGGCTATCGCGGCACACATCGCGGGACATCGTCTGACTGTAAACGCGATTCAATGTGTCGGATAAAACGGGAAGCTGCTTTTTTATGATTTTACTGACGCATGGCAGGAATCTTACAGAATACAAATAATAATAATTTAAAAAGCAATTAGTGTGGACGTTCAATACTTTAACGAGATCATTTAGTCCACTCATGTGGGTAAGAACAAATATAAACAGCGGTCACGCGGGACGCGCGGTCGCGACGGTAGTTTGATCAGGCACTGATCATGTTGTCAATCATTAATATTACTACTCATAAACACCACTTCCTTTGAACGTGTAATAATTATAACTTATAATCTTATGAACAAGCTCCACTTTATGCAGGGTGGGAGGGTTATGTGTATGATAACTTCATTTAATTTATTACAAAAATACAGAACATGATATAATACTTTGAATTGAGCTCTACAGCGCGGGTCTCGCGTGTCGTGTGCCAGGTGTGGGAGCTGGAGGCGCTGCGGGCGGCGCGCGTGGAGGCGCTGGTGCGCGCCGCCCAGCGCGCCTGGCGCCGCCACCGGGCGCGCCGCCGCCGCCGCGCCGCCGCCGCCATCGCGCGTGCCTGGGCGCGCTACCGGGTGCGTGCACATACACATGCACACACACACGCTTGCATACTCCGACACGCCCCCCTGACGCTACCTTTCTGTTACAGGAGAAGAGACTTTCGGTGGAGAAGAGGGCTGCCAAACTCTTATTACTGGTTCGTATTTATTACTTGATTTATAAAACTTATAGTGAAAATAAAGAGATACAATAGACGAGGCGATATTAGTGAACTTTAAAAGTAATTTCTTTGTATTTTCAGAGAAACAATTTGTGTTTTATTTTGAGCATCCTCAAAAACCTATCTTATATACATTTGAATTATAAATATTTTAATATTCATATAAGATAGGTTTTTGAGGATGCTCAAAATAAAACACAAATTGTTTCTCTGTAAATACAAAGAAACGACATTTAAAGTTCACTAATATCGCCTCCTCTATTATTTCTCTTTATTTTCTTACAAAATCAATGTTCAAAATAATCTAAACATTCTCTGTCATTCAACTGACTTTCAGCTACAGATTATAAACGCGCGGAGCGCAGCAAATTTGGAATAATGAAATGTCATTTCATTACATCTCCCCCTCTAAGAGCGAAAATTTTTTTTTCAATATTTCCTCCTTGTTATCTTCTGATTCTAATACAGGATTTCGGCTCAAAACAATCTGCTTCTATATTTTCTTTACCACGTATATATTTTACTGTAGTAATATTGAGATAAAGAATATGTGAGGTCACCCAATTCTTCATCATCGTCATCATCATCATCATCATCTTCATCATCATCTGTCCTGCATTTAATATTCATGTTTTCTAGAGGTTTGTGGTCAGAGTAAATAGTGAAATGTTTGCCAATTAGCCAGTGTTGCCAGTATTTAATCGCGTCTTTCATAGCAAAACATTCCAAATAAACAGCCTTTTTCCGTTTTTGAGATTCGTTTAGTTTTCTTGAAAAATATGCAACTGGTTTGTCTTTACCGTCTAGTTGTGTCTGTTTTAATATTGCCCCAATACTCTCTAAAGAGGCATCTGTAAAGATTTTTAATGGTAAGTCTTTGTCGAATAGTTCCAACACAGGTTGAGAACATAACTATCTTTTTATTTGATTAAATGATACTTCACACTTCACTGACCTTACAAACTTTTCATTTTTTCCTTATAAATTGTGTAACGGGTCTAAAATAATTTCGCTTCTTGGTATGTATTCATGGTAGAAGTTGATTTTTCCCAAAAATTGTCTGATGTTCTTTTGTGTCTTAGGAGTTGGAAAATTTTTAATTGAGATCAAATTGTCTTTTAGTGGTCTTACTGAGTTGTTCTGAATTACATGCCCGAGGTACTTTACTGAGTCTGAAGCAAACATACATTTTTTAAACTTCAATCTAAAGCCTTCTTTTATTATTGCCTCTAATACATTTCTTATGTGTCTTATATGGTCTTCAAAGGTGGTTGAGTATATAAGAATATCATCAATATAATTTACGGAGTATCCTGTGAGATTGTGCTTTCTTAGAATATTACTTAATATTCTCTGAAAAATAGCTGGTGATGTTTTTAAGCCAAAAGGCAGGCAGGTCCACTAAAAGTGGCCATCTTGGGTGACAAATCCTGTTTCACTTCTATCTTCTACCCGTAGTGGTATAGCCCAAAAAGCTGAGTTTATATCCAGTGCAGTAAAATACTTACAATTTCTAGTTTTAATAATCAAATCATCTATTAATGGGAAAGGTTGAGCTTGTGGAACAACAATTTTATTCAGTTTCAGTTCAGTTCCTGAAGTCTACACATAAGCGGGATTTTCTATTTTCACCTTTTTTAAATGCCAATGTCACTGGAGCAGCGAAAGGACTGTAGGATTCTTCTATTAAATTATTCTTTAATAACATGGATATTTGCTCTTCGATTTCTAATTTATCTTCTATAGTATGGTTTTTTACTGCAGTATCTATTTGTTAGTAAATCTATGTGAGCTTCATAATCTCTGACTGATCCTATATCATATTTGTTCTTAGCGAAAATTGTTTTATATTCCTTTAATATTTTCTCTATCTCAATTTTCTTTGCATTATCTAAATGGTCTGTCATACTTACAAATTCTTCTGTTTCTATGTGTTCGTTAAAATTTATTGCAAATGTTTTTATATTCTTTTCTTCATTTCTGTTATCTTTAGACATTTTATCTGTTTTATTTGTTATTTTCTTTTGTTCTATTTGCAAGTCCTCGTTTTGGATTAATTTGATTTTTTTATCATATCCAATCCGATTATAAAATCATCATTTTCTACTATATACATCCATCCATATGGATATACATCCACCTCCTCTTCTATATCAAATATTTTTATTTTTATTGTTATCAAGCCATCTGTTTTTTTCACACCATTAACCGTTTTCATGGATGCTATATTCACATTTTCCGTTTTTTCTTTTAATTTAATCAGTCTCATAATTTATTAAAGAGATCTGTGATCTATTTTTTATTTTTGAGAATGTGTTCATCTTGATAATATATGTATGGATGAGTCACCGGCTTCAGCTCTTCAGGTAAAACATAACATTTTCCTTCTTCTGTAGATATCGAGGTTATGGTTAATATATTCGATTTGCCATAATTTGAGGCTGTCATCGTAAATTCAAATTGCAGCCGATCCATTTTAGTTGACGAAAATGTCGTTTTATAAGATAAGTTTTTGAGGATGCTCAAAATAAAACACAAATTGTTTCTCTGAAAATACGCCTCCTCTATTATTTCTCTTTATTTTCTTACAAAATCAATGTTCAAAATAATCTAAACATTCTGTCATTCAACTGACTTTCAGCTACAGATTATAAACGCGCGGGGCGCAGCAAATTTGGAATAATGAAATGTCATTTCATTACATTCATATTTGTCCCAAGAAAATGTTTAAATGTTGCATTATAACATATTACAATTATAGGTTTATATGTTTGTGTAAAAATAAATATTATGTTAAAGATGATATATTTGGTTCCGAAAAGTAAAGCAAAGTTTTTTGCGCAGCGAAGTGCGGATGGTGGCGTGGCGGGCGGCGCGGCCGACGGGGCGGTGGGCGAGGGCGGGGAGGGCGGGCGCCGGGCGCGCGCCGCCGCCGTCGTGTGGCGCGCGTGGTGCGCGCACGCGCGGCGCCGCTACTTGAACGCGCTGTGGGCGCGGCTGCCGGCGCGCCACCGCTCGCCGGCGTGCGCCGCGTGGCCGCCGTGCCCGCAGCCGCGCCTGCTCGCGCGCGCCGACGCGCTGCTGCGCCGCCTGCACCACCGATGGCGCTGCCAGCTGTATCGGCGTGCCTTCGACCAGACGGCGCGCAACCGCATGCGCGAGAAGGTCACCGCCAGCGTGCTGTTCAAGGAGCGCAAGCTCAACTACGCGCGCAGCGTGGCGCACCCGTTCGTGGGCGACTACGTGCGGCTGCGCGCGTCGGCCGCGTGGCGCCGCGGGCTGGGCGCCGCCGCCGCGGACCGCTACGTGGTGTTCGCGGACGTGGTGGGCAAGGTGGCGCGCTCCAGCGGGCGCGTGTCGCGCTGCCTGGCCGTGGTGTCGACGGGCGCGCTGCTGCTGCTGGAGGCGCGCTCGCTGCGCCTCAAGCGGCGCGTGCCGGCGCACTGCGTGTACCGGCTGTCGCTGTCGCCGTACGCGGACGACCTGCTGGCCGTGCACGTGCGCGCGTGCGGCGCGCCCGACGGCTCGGCGGAGGAGCTGGCGCAGTGGGCGCGCGAGCCGCCCGACGCGCCCGGCTGCCTGTTCGGCGGCGAGGGCGCGTGGCGGCGGCGCGGCGACGTGCTGCTGCGCACGTGCCACGTGCTGGAGCTGGCCACCAAGCTGTTCCTGGTGGTGCAGAACGCGGTGGGCGCGCCGCCGCACGTCAACGTGGCCACCGAGTTCGAGGCCAACTTCGGGCAGCAGATGGTGACGGTGTCGTTCCACGCGGTGGGCGGCGCGGCGGGCGAGGGCGGCGCGCGCCTCCTGCGCCGCGGCAGCCGCATGGACGTGCTGCTGTAGACGCCCGGCGTCGCGGAATCGACGATTCGATGCTAGTTTTAAGAAATTAGTTATTTCTTCGATACGACTTACGGTCTTAGATAGTGACCCGGCCGACGGCCCACAGCGCCACATCGCCACAGTGCCAAGGGCCGCGCGGGGAGAAGCCACCGACGGCCTAATATAAGAATTGCCAATTTTAACACAATGTACCGAAGCGTTTTCATTTACACGATATTTAAGCGAGCGAGACGTCGTTATATTTTGTGTGTTGTTTGTTTTACGGTCTAAATGTAAGCGGGTTGGGAGCGCGCGCCGCCAGCGTGGAGGAGGTATCGCTCAAATTACACAAACCGAGGTCGGCCCGGGAGCGGCGCGGCCGCTCGCGTAGAGTACAGTCTTTGTTAAGGCGAACTATGTAAAATGCATGTTACGTTTTCAACGATTACTTATTATGAAAATGTTTTATCGTTTATAATAAAATTTAAGAAAGTTTTTACTCGTGTCTTTCATTTGCGCGCCGCAGCGGGCACGCCGGGGACGCCGGAGGTGGAGCCGGAAATCAAACAACATATACACATCAAACGTTTTATTCTACGTTTAACAAAAAGTAGTGTACATACAAATTTATACAAGAACATTTTCAAATCCATTTATTAGAAACGAGGATGGTTTTCAGGTATTATATTCATCCAAAGGAATGTTACTGATGTAAACATTATGGTTACCAAATACTAGTTGTAATGTCATCATTAAAAACAAGCCAATTATAAATTATTTTCATGAAATGGCAAAATTTACTTGATTTATAATCAAAACCAGCAGCGCTGTGTGGCGGCCATCTGGACACACACGCTCGTAGTAACAGTATGCGGGTTGAAGTTCGCCGTCAAAGAGAGAAATTTCTGTATTTATAAGGAGGTCCAATGCTCGTTTCCAGGCGCTTTATTTAGTGCATGGTTCTCTCTGAAACGTGAACTGATGTATTCACAACAGTTCCTACAGCGGGTACCCAAAGCAAGCGACACAAATGTTCGACGCGACCGTAACTGAGTCAAGTGCGCTTAAGTCGAAAACCAAAGGGTTGAATAAATGAGTGGTTTGTGTGTGGGAGAGGGAGAGTGTTCTAGTGAGGGTACATTACAAGTTTACAAGTCAACACTTCATTCAGTCTTCTCGTTACACTCAGCTCATACAAAACATTGTATTCAATGTACATACATATGTATATCTAATAAAAGCTTCTTCTCTAACACGTAGGTAAATCCTCTTAAATCTCTTTAAACTATCTCGTTAGTGACATCTCATATGACGATATGTGCTCGGGCAGGAACAGCCCTCTCGCGATACAATGCGTCCTACCCCTGTCTCCTGTCCCCTGTCCTATGTACTGCAGAGCAGTGGACATTTAGATATCTTTTGCATGATATGTACAACGTACTCGCTAATTTATTTAGAAGCCATTAGCAGCCAGTTAAATATTATTAACGACACGCGGTAACATCTTAAGGATGCGCAGCGCAGTGAGCGCCGAGGTCCATAGTTGCCAGTAACCGATAAGAGGTGTAGGTACAGGTACTACAGTGCAGTCGCGTACACAATGAGATAAGATTTCAAATTATATTGAAAACAACACCGACACCTATAACCAACTCAACTGTCCACGTCTGGTGGACTTCCACACGATGAGTACAAGAACATGACGCTAAGTACTAGGTATTTGTATTTTAACAATATTAAGTACATAATTACATATATTATAGATTTATGGGAATTTATTTTGACAATGCAGAGGTAACGAAAAGTTTGCGGCGGTTAGTGCGGTGACCGGTCCGGCCCGCACCGCCTGCACTGCGCCTGCACCACCCTTATGTGTTCAGAAATTAAAATCATTTATAAAAAGTGTTGATAGTTGTTACTAAAATATGTTCTGTAATGTGCCATTGCACAAACAAATATCCGACGTCGTCAGTCGCCAGTCATACAGCGCACTACAGCAAGCTGTAGGGCAATGCAGTGAGACGGCAGCGAGTGCGGTGATGACGACAGGGTACACTTTATGAGCTAATTAGAAGTACTATTACATAATATCCTTTACAAATACGAGGGTCCCATTGAACGAAGATATAGACTTCTATTGTATGCGCTGCGCGCTGCGGTAGCACTTTGAGTTAGGCCTGTTAAGTATATTGTAGGCCTAGTTTGTATATAACAGTAAAACAAATAATTATGAAAATACGTATATATACTATTTTTAATAAGTAAAAATATCAGCAAAACAGCACCGTGACGTGCCCAGCTACTGGTGGTGTCTCGTGTCGAGCTCCCTGCTCGGGCGTCAGGCTGTTGACGTTTATTAATGTTGACTTGATTGCAACAGCTACGTTTCTATTGTTGCACGCATTGCTTGACGCCAGTGACTCTCAAATCGTAAGTGCGAGTCTCATAAATACGAACGATCATTACTACGTAATACATATGTTAAGTACTTGTTGTTACTCTTCACAAGCTTACACTTGAAACATTAAACAAAATACAATTGAATGACACTGGTCTACAAGACAAAGTATTCAGAACTATTTTAAACATTTTATGTTTCGTGCATCGGAGGATGCCAAGTATTGGTCGATAAATAAATCGTTTATTAGTTTTATTTTTCAAGATATTGGACATCTTATGGAATAAGATAATATTGACATAAGATGATAAAAATATTGGTTTTCAGCGTTCCAGAAGTGAAAAGGAGATAAATGTTTACAAAATAATTACATTTCTTCAATATCCAAACAATTTTCATTACATTTGTTTTGAGGCAATATTTAGGAAACAAAAACCTTTACCGCCTATAATAATAAAATCTATTCATACTAATGATTGACTACAAGCTTCAGAAGTTGGCGGCCAACATTACAGCATTGACAACTACGAACATAAAATGCTAGAAGATATCATCGCAACCGTACATATAACGCAAACCAAATAATAAAAAGACCTTGGACACTGCGTTTTGTTAGATAATATGAGGAGTCACAATTATGCCGAGCCGGCCGAAAGTGTGTTGTTGACTATATAGCTTTGCGATAGTCTCTCAAGATGATGCAGAAGCACAGTGAAACAAGACAACAGAGAAGCCAAGTCACAATTATATTAATATACTTATAGAAAAACACAATTGATTTTTTTGCCTTTTAAAAACTTCTCACCCTATTTTTAAAAACATGAATTAATTTAATTTCAAGTATCTAAGTACATACAAAAAAGTACTTTTAATGCTGAATACTTTTTTTAACTCTAAATTTGTAGACCAGTGTTATTAATAGTAATCAA
Source organism: Dryadula phaetusa (assembly GCA_032432895.1). Lineage (NCBI taxonomy): Eukaryota > Metazoa > Arthropoda > Insecta > Lepidoptera > Nymphalidae > Dryadula > Dryadula phaetusa. Next base: position 3,643,741 of record JAOYRS010000011.1, on the reverse strand, counting down.
AAACATTTGCCTAAGAGTCAACATCATTCATATATATTAAAAATTTTAAACAACATAGATATACAGCATTTTTATAAATGTTTACATTCATATTATTATAATTCTCGTCACAGAAGTTCAACAAATACGGTGAGCGGGAGGGCGCAAGGCGCGACGGTCGCGGCGCTCACTTGATGGAGCACGCGAAGCGCGCGCGCAGTCTCCGCAGCGGCGACGCCTCCGCCTCGGCCTGCAACCAAACACAAGTTATAGGCGGCTCAGTGTCGCTCGTACGGCTTGCGGCTGCTGGATTACCTTGGCGCACAGATTGTGCAGCGCGCTCGCAGTGTTGTCGTTCTCCGCGTCCGCATCCGCTGTGTCTCCCGCGCCGACCGCCTCCTCCGCTGTAATTGTAACAAAATGTTATTGTACTCTACTCTATCGATATTTATATTTTTGCTTGACCAGGAGAGAATCAAACCTAAAATAAAGTTGTGGTCACAGCCACCTCTTAGTTATGAGTTCAGAAGGTCTTCATGCAAGTAACAAGTCAAAATATTATTTTTGATATTTGTATTGTCTGGCAGTGGTTTACATTTCAAGAGCAACTCCTGACGAATTTATATAAGCCGTTTTGGTTTTATAGCTGCTAATCTACGGCAACATGTTGGTTATAATTTTTTAATGTACTGAATACCCGATATACCCGTCCAGTCTGTGAGAGGTACTAATATACCTTAAAAGTTGATAGTCGAGATGTGAACTTGGTTGGGTAATTTGAGTCTCCGTCAGAAATAATAAGTCCAGTCGTGCCGTTTTAAGATGGTGGCGTTCCAACCTGAATGCTGTCCGCATTCAGGTTGGAATGTAGACCCCTAATGTTACAAAAATCCACATTAAGTGTGGAAGGGGCTGCCGTGGAGCGTACGCCTCGTTTGCTCTGTATCTTGCGCGGTGCTGTGCTCTCCTCAGAACTCGAAAGGCGGCCTTAATTTAATGATGAATGACTTAATTTAAAGAGATTCTCCAGCATCAATGATGTTGGTGCCCTTGTGGAGTAAAATATATTTAAGTATTGCTGTCATTTTGGGGAAGGGAGGGAGTTTGGGCGCCGGGCCATTAACTAATACGAAACGGAATGGCATAAAGCCATTGCTTAACGCCAGTTAAATAAATAAATAAACCGGAATCACTTGTCCAGACCATAACATCTAACATCTCAAATCAATTAGAGTCGTGAGCATTTTCGCGTATAAAGCGAATCCGCTTGAACTTATCTTGACCGCACAGCTTACACCGTCAGTTAACTAGTTCACAAGTGCACTTACGGCAGATCGGAGGATTGCCGTTGTCGTCGCGCTCGGAGCGCTCGCCACCGCTCTCCCACCGCCACGACGAGCCTGCGCACAGAGGGATGCATTAGTGCACACACAATATGACAAATGTACGTCTTACACACACGTGGTAGATACTGACTGTCGGAGTGGTCGGTGCGGTCGGAGCGCTCGCGCGGCGGAGACGGCGGAGAGGGAGGCGGCGACGTGGACGAGTCCAGCTCCAGCGACGAGCACACTGACCCAGACCGCGACGAGCCCTGCTCCATCTCCACCTCACCCCCCGCCTCACCATCCCCCTCGCCCGCCTCCTCGACCTCCTCCGTCCTGTCCTTGGACTCGCTTCCCTGCAATATAATTTAAGTCATGATTTCATAATGTGTTTTACAGGTGCGCCTCGTTGGAAAATTTAACGTAAATTTGTAGTACGTTTCTGACAACAATACCTTTCGAAAGTGTGCATGAAATAATCCTCCGCGTTTAGAGCTAGTGTCGTCACTCGAGCTCGTCTCCTCTGAAACAATTTGACAAATGATGCGGTTAGTTCACATGGCAGATGCGTCTGTGACGTACTGCACTTGTGACGGAAGTGTGTGAGTACCGGGAGCGCGCGCGTGCAGCTTGTGGCGCAGCAGCGGGTAGAAGCCCTGCGCCGTAGCGTTGTGCGGCTCGTACTGGAGGATCAGCTGACAGTATTTAAGCGCCTCCGCGTACTGGCGCCTCATTATCGCCGACAGGAACTAATAACCAAGATGAGTAATACTACATAAATATACACATACTTGATTACTGTCACAAAATAAAATACACAATACCAAAATGAGAGCAATTAGCGCTGTTTCCAATCTTGACTCACTTAACATAGCCAAAGTTTAAAATTATTCGTGCGGTGTCACGTGTGACTGACCTCTGCAAGGAACTCGCTGGGCGCCGAGGAGGCGTCGTTGCCGTCAGAGCAGTCGGGGCTGGTGGAGTACTTGCCGGTCGCCATGGCGGCTGCGGGTGCCGGTGCAGGTGCTGGGGTACGACGCGCGCGCTGCTCTCGCAGGCGCAGAGCGGCGCGGGACGCGGTGTCGAGAGCGCCACGCGGCGGGGCGGGCCAGCAGGCTCGCGGACGAGCGGGAGGCGGCGGGGGCGGTGGCGGCGCGCGCTTGTACAGGCGAGGATTAGGAGCGCCGTTCGTAAACTTACGTCGCCGACACGTTTTTATTGTTCGTCTTTTTTTGTGTTTTTGTTCTTTACGCTCTGGATACCTGATTAAGTAAGATATTATAATAAAAAAAATTATCGATAAATATTTGACCAAAAAAGTGTTTCAATACTAGGTTGAGCCTGACTACCCTGTTATAAAAGCGTTAAACTGAAATATTAATAAAAAACTGAAAAGTATTTTAATTTTACAGGTTTAAATAAATGTAAGGTTTACTCACAGGCGAGTATTCGGCGTGTAAAGGCGAGGCAGTCGCGGAGAGGGAGCGGTGCGGCGGCGTCGGGGAGCACCTAGGTCTATAACATCGGTCTCCGGCTCCTCTTCTCTTGTTCTGTAATGAAAATTCAGATAGACAAATAAAAATTTAATAAATATTGTAAACCGTAGTTAACCTCTTTATATCAGCGAATCTATGCCATAGGAGGGGATAAGGGAAAACAGAGCAGTATCCTTATTTAATTTATTTAAGATTGTTGGTAAGTATGTGCAGATGCAAATAATATAAGATTTCATTATGCCAAGAAAAGGGGTGAAAAACGCAGAGTTGGTCCATCATAAATAAATATGAGGAAGGTTATGAAGTAGTAAAAAGACCAATGTCTTTAAGGAGACGGGATGAGCAAGAATTTAAGCCGATAAGCTAGGGCAGACAACGATACAAGCAGTATTAACACGAAATATGCTGCACACAGCAAAAAGCAGCAGGAACACGTTTTAGTTTGACGCTTTATCCCCCATAGCAGGGTAATCTGGGACAACCTAGTACCAAGTAGTACTTCGTTTGTTATGTCAATAGAAATTTAAAGCTTATCGTTTTAATTTTTTTTATTATTTTAATCAATATAAATAAGATTTCAGAACAGATTCTCAGATCTACAAATTAGATTACAGCTTTCTAAATTTCAAAAGGCAATTGTTCCGTCCAAACTTTCATTTATTTGTATGAAGATGTCTACAATGTGGACTCCTGGACACGTGGGTGAACTTTAAAGTGGTTGTGACTTGAAACGTTTTATGAGGGTTGCATCCGCCCCTGGATATACATAGGTGCTGTATCTCGTATGTGCTATGGTAGGTCAGTTGTGACGAAGTGTTAGAAGAAACGTTTAAAACAATTATTATAATTACTACTTTACCTATCACAATCTAGACTTAATAAAAACACTTATTTGATTAAATCTGTTTTTTTTTTTATTTACAAGCATAATTTATATTTAAACAAGCATATCTTATAGGTTCATATTGCACAGCTAATACAAAAAATGTAAATATTGTTTGTTGGAGGTATTAACAGTTAGGGTCGTGGTTTTTACACAGAAAGTCAGTTCTGCTGAGAGGGCTGAACGATGCCTCGACAACTCGTCAAGTCAGTGTTGTTTACGATGAAACAAACCAGTAGAGATGACAGAACCTCAAGTAGCAGTCGACACTCGAGAGTTTAGTGCTATCACTTCAACTAGCGCCCGTCGCCACTCAGAACGCGGTATGAGTACCTAATATTACACTGCCTGTGCGGCCTTCGCAGTCTTACCTTATAACAACACATTTGTTGGTCTAATTTAAATATTTTTATAGACAACTTTTATACAGATTTATAATGATTTATCAACACGAGGCAAGTAGGTGCACAGGAAAGGCGGCTTGTAAAGGTCTCCATATGGGAACACTGGAATTCTTAAAAATATATTTTTTTAATTTCACCAAAGCTCCAAAGTATACAAAACAAAGCCTGCGACACGGTCCGTGGTAACATTAACATCTCTGGATCGTTATTTTCCAATTCTAAAATAAGAGTAGCCCAAGTTGCTCCGAACTGCATCAGAGACCTACCAGTGAAAGTCTCATCAATAGGTCTGTACGTTCTAGAGATTAGCCGGTACACCGGGGACGGAAAAACAGACAAAAATTACTAATGTCGCTTTGGTATATGTTTCGTGTATACATACAATGTTGATTTTATATTCACGCGTTTATCCCGCATAGCAAAGTAGACAGGAACCACATAGTGTCAAGTGTTGAGTGGCGGAACTCAACGACAGGGGAAATGAAAATAAATTTAAATATAATCATTCCCTCAAGTGCGAATCGAACCCACAACCTATAGCGTCTACAATCAGATGCTGTCCAGTGGGTCAGCAGGTCCAGGTGCAGTGACACCTCGACACACTTACACTATTGGTAATATTGAACTACTCTTTATTTTATTTATTTGTGTTATAGCTTTCGTTTCTATCAATAGTATAGAATATTTTTGGATGTCTTTGGAATTCTAATGTAAAAAAATATACATTGTCTCATGAAAGAATTATAGAAATGCGTTATTTTGAATCGAATGCATAAAAATCAATAATATTTTTGTCTATAACAGTATTCACGGTGTAATGTTATTTGAATTAGTTAGTTATAAGCATACAGGCGCTAGGCGGCAAGAGGAGCGTCAGTGTACCAGGGGTGAACGGTCGCCGCGAGGATCGATGCCGCCTCACGCCTGGCACTGCGTCTCAACAGGCGACGGGCAGTATGAGGCGTACATATGTCTAGTGACACATGACACGTACTTCATATATTACTATTTTTAAAGTTTATTAAGTTTTTCCACACTTAGGGTTAGAAACCATTCTATTGAACGCATGGCTTCGCTCAGTGCGCTTGGACAGTTTCCAAGAGACGCGGGTTCGAATCCCTCAGTGTTAAAAATTTTATGTATTTTCAAAAACATCCTTAATACTGTTCTCAAACAATATGTCCTAACAGCGCAATACCTAGGTGTATTCACATCGGTGTACAATATATACCTACAAAAGTATGCTATAATAATATCTAGTGTTACTTATTCTGATGGAATACAAGAAGCAAACACCGTACTATATAGAATTACCAACCTGAGTACTGACAACTTACGACGGAGTGTAATAAATTGTAACTACTTCTGAGTGAAAAATCATATGACACACATTTTTTTATGTAAATAAATAATGTTTAAACTTGTCTATAAGATCCTGAGATATAAACACCCTTACACCTGATTGGAATGCTGTCGAAGATTATTGCCAGGCGCACCAAAGATTACAAAACTTATTTTGGAAACTATTAGAGACAATGCCAACGCGCTGCCTGTAGAAAATTGTGCAGTCAGATGAAAGTTTGTAAATATTATAAAATTATTATAAATTTCTAAAGATAAAACAATTCTAATAATGTTAATTTGTTCTAAAAATGTTGTATGTTTAGATTATGGTTAGCTTATGGTATTAGCTGCTTTAGTAAAGACATGCAAGTTCCTTCAACTACAAATGATGCTCAAACATAGATTAATAAATGTACTTATTAATAGATTAATAATAGGTGGAGAAGGTAAATTAAAGTACGATCGTGGGAATACCGGCTTGTGCACAATTCAGCGTTCCCATTACATATTTACTGCGGCCGCCAGTGGCCCCTAGTGCTGCATATGTAATTAAACGTACATTACAATACCCGTATCGTTTCTTTACATCATAATTTCTTCTTTTTAAATGTTTTTTCTTTATGCTATCTGTAATTCTCTTCGAAATTAACAGCAAAAGTACGTATTATTTTATCTTTGACAGATGAAGGTGCTTATTTGCGAACTAAAGTAGAATAAAATATCAACATGAGTAAATAAATTTACATCTACTCAAATATTTTAATAATATGTGGTTTAACTTAGCTCCACAGTAGAGCTGAATACAATCTAGAAGTAATTTCTTACCTTTTTATCCCTTTATGAATGAAATGCGCGTATAAATATGTTGCACTTGTAACGTAACCAAAACAAAAGCACACTGAACATATCGATTGTGCGAGCAACAGTTAGCGCTGTCACTGAAGTCGATAACGCCACGTCGCAAGCTCAGGCGGCCAGGTGGCCAGCCCTACACGTCCACTACACTCAGGGTAGTAGGTCACTTGCAGACGGTCCTATTTGCCGGGTCCGCCCCAACAGCGGGCTGCACAGAGCTACGAGTGCAAGTCAGCCGTGGCGAGTCCCTTCTCGCAAGGCGCCCGACTACTACACTAGGTATACTCGCGCATGCCTACCATTCATCCTCTTCATTGGTCCACTGTTTTACTCATTCCATCGTAGTGTAAATAAAAGAAAATAACTGTTTGGTTTATTACAGACGTTCATAGCTAGAAAGTAATTTCAAAATAACTTACGTTTTGATTATAGATTTAGATGTCGTAACAACCATATTAAGAAGGGTGCGTTTTTAAAATACACTACAATTTAAATTACATCCAAATAGTTGGTATTTTTTTGATTTCAAGAAATGATATGTACATGTTTTGACATTTCGAGATGAACAAATAAAAATTTTATAAAATTTTACCGTAAAAAGAGGTTTAATTAGATTTTGTACAATTTAAAATCCTTAACAAAGCATTTATAAGTAAGTTTTAAAATATTGGAACTATAATACTTTTTTATTTTGCACAAATATATCGTTACCACAACCACCATCGTAGTATGTTGTTGCAATACAGAGGGACAACATTTTTACAAAGGAATACTCAGCACCTTAGCACGTATATTTAAGAGCGGATTTTATTCAACATGAATTGGTTATTTGCTGACCAGACAGAGTAATACAGACAAGTCCAGCATCGTCCCCTTGACAAGTACTCAAGAGACTTTTATTTATTTATTTATTAGGGAAACGTACAGCATATAGTATATTACAACTTAATTCAATAATAATAATTTAACATTTATGCCAGTTAAGTTTCCACTACTGTTTTTAAAGGGACGTGGACAAATTTTGATGTTACACAAAATATAACTATTTATGACAAAGTAGACTTTGTTAAGTAGTGGTGGCTAAATGGATCGGTACAGACCAACTTACTGGTACAGGTTGAGATTCAAAACTTATCGAAGCTTAAGATCGAGCCAAATCAGTAATTATTACAGCGATCAAGAGGGGTCATCGACATGGTAGTGAAACTACAAGGTGTAGGATGTGATACGTAAAAAGCTACCTTTCAGGAGTGGCAGACTGATAACTGATAACCTAAAGAGTGGTAGTTAGCGTCGGCTGGGTTAAAGAGGCTTAGTGCCCCAAAACTTGGAACTATCTTAGCCGCATAAAAAATGGATGAGCAATGGGACCTGACGACATTCGATTGTGGAGACGATTGGTATATTCAAAGTAACTGATTTTAGACTTAGCTACCACGCCAAGGCAAGGGAAGTGCTCAAGATTATGCTAGTTATAGGGGCAATAAGATTTTTAGTCACAATATGAACACACATGGCACATGCGACTGAAAATGATAGTAGGTGTGAATCCAATTAGCAATAGAAGTAAATCTATGTATAGTAGGTATAATTCCTCGAGGCTGCTTTACATTTAATTCACTAGCTTAGTTCCGCTTGAATAAAACGACTCTTAAACGGATAGAAAATAGAAATTGTAAACTGGTACTAAATGATTTCTATCTAGATTTAAAAAATTTAGATATAATTGTAAAAATGTTAAATATACTATTCGAATAAATAAATATTTGTGCGTGTGATTGTAATTATAAATTAGCCACTTTTTCTTATTGCATATGTATACGCGGTACTTATACCAAAATAACATTTTTCTTTAACTTTTGTCTGTCCGTTTCTTCAAGCTACGAACGGCCGGGCGACGATTTGATGGGATTGATTCTGAGCTGAAATAATAATTTAAGCTCCTTTTATTTTATAATTATAAAATGAATATTTTAAATTGATAATTTCAATGCGGAAGATTGTATATTGTATTGATAGAAAAACCTAACATATATTATAATTGTAATTTGTTCTAGTGATTTCTTGGGAAAATATAAAATTCGGGAAGGAAAGCAAAAAAATATGTTCAATTAAAATCATTCGCGCATTCTATAAAATGTTTTCATTTTTTCTTTATTTATAATAGTAATGTATAAAATATGATTATATCGTAGCGACCAGGTACGTACCTAAGGTGTAGTGTGAATCATAGATAATAAAGACTAGTTTACTGTCATCAGTCATGTGTCAACCAAGTAGACATTAGACAATAGACATAACAAAAAGTCACAAACAAAGTCAACTTAGTCAAGTCATTTACAGAAATGGCTGAATTGATAGAATTGCCTCTTAAAAAGTCCTCAGATGTAGATATTATTAAACCGCTGAAAAATTTAATTCAAGCCACATATAGTGACAGCAATGAAGATTTTAATGATGCTATTAACGAGCTCAGCCGACTCAGAAGTAACGCTATCTGGAAAGTATATGAGAAGTCGTCATTAGACGCTCTTTACAGGTATTATTACCATTGTATGAGTCACAGTCGGAGATTAAACTATGTTATTATTTAGCTTAATTTAAAAAAATATACGTGGCACTAAAAATAAATCCGAGCGTTATTTGACATCATCTGCATTTTTCAGTTATTATGATCAACTTGTATCCTTGGAGAGCAAGATACCGCCGCAAGAGGTGCAGATCCCTTTCAAATGGAAAGATGCGTTTGATCGAGGATCCTTTTTTAGTGGCCGGATGAGTCTTAGTATGTTATTTTTCTTGATTAATTGTTAATATAATATTGTATAACATTTTAAAGTGAAAAATCCTACTTAAATACTTACTCTTAAGTCTAACGCTAATCACATATTATAGGTAAAATATTATATAAATTTTTAGAGACATAAAAATATGATATATCAAATGTTTATTATAGCTATTAGTTCCCTTGCATATGAGAGGGTTTGCATCCTTTTCAACATGGCCGTCTTGCAAGGTAATGTGGCCGCACAGCAACCACTAGACACAGAAGACTCCCTCAAACTTGCAGCTAAGCTTTTACAGGTATTTTTTTTTCCATAATAAATTATATTTTTTGTACCCTCCACTAAAAATTTTGTAAATTTTTCTGTTATTCTTGTTAGTATTGTTTGTTCATGTCAAAATAAATATATTTTGGATACAAGCTTTTTCCAAGCCCCACTAGGAATTCTATTTAAATCCACCTCTAGTCTAATCTAGTTATGTCTTTAGTATAATTATTTTTGTGTGAAATTATAATCTAAACATGTCAGTATTAGTGAATACTTAGTTTGCACTTATGAATATGTTTTTCAGCATAACACAATTTTATATTTTAAAGGAGCAGCACCTATCTTTCACCAAAACATTTGATACATATGAAGTAAAAGTCTTATTATTTGTACAATAAAGTTTATTAATTAGTAGTCCAAAACAGGTCTCCTTTTATTTAAAATGGCCATGATTATGATGAATACTTATATTCTTTTGTTAAGACAATAATCACCAACAAGTAATTTTAAACAACATATGCTGTTATAATGATTGAAATTTCGTGTAGAATTTAAATACCAAAAAATAGTTAAACCAGACAGAGTGCAATAAGTAAACTGAGAACATTGTAGTATTGAATACAAAAGGCTTTTCATTTAATTTGTCACAATATTATTTTAAACATATTTATAATATTGTTTAAAAATCTTAAAGATTATGATGCTATATAGATGAGTATGCTCTTAGAATGAGTAAAAAAATAACTTGTACCTAATTTTATTTTTTACTGAATTATTATGATACAAATGTGCATGTAAAATATGTTGAAATATTTTGCAGATTTATTATTAGTGTTTTATATTTTGCAGCAATCGGCAGGAATATTTGCTTACCTGAAGGAGAATGTTTTAATGGCAGTTCACCAAGAGACCACTCCAGACCTGAGTCCTGAAACATTAAATGCTCTGTCACAGCTGATGCTGGCACAGGCACAGGAGGTCATAGTGTACAAGTGCATTAGAGGTTTGTCGTAATATTTAATTTGTAGGTTTGATTTTAAATCTTAAAGTATTTTTTTATTTGAATTAGCAATTAAATATATATGTTCCTTATACTCATAAGACAGTTGGTGATTTTTTTCATGTGTATTCACCAACTTAGTCAAGAAGCAGCGATGTCAGTGAAGTCGGACACTACACTGACCTAAACAATGCAATAGCTATACATACGCTCACGAGAATATAGTAATCGTAATGGGGGATTTCAACGTCCGACTTGGTAAGTTATACAACTACTCAATGGGAGAGGGCAATTGAACTTTGCATCGGATCACAGCTCCCGTGTATTGAATATAATGTATAAGGAAAGCGAAAATCGTAAATGGACGTGGTCGTTCTGCGATGGTAGAGTTGAAAACGAAATTGATGACTAATCACGAGGAAAGATACGATGATATCAATGTCTTAAAGAGGTTCGACTTCAACTCAGGTTATTTAACAATTTATTTTGTAATAGAAGATCACGTACCCGAAAAGGTGACAGACGAGAACGGACCAGAAGCAATTAGGGAACAATTAACATGCTATAACAACGATTCAATTGGATGAAGTACCATGCAACAGAAATATGTCCAACTGGAAATCGCTCCAATATACATTCGATATCAAAATTCTCAGCTAAAACATGTCAATAATTGAAAAGAAAAAATGTAATCGTAAATAGAAAGAAAACAAAGGAAACAAATACATGTGAAGAGACGGAAAGCGAAACGGGCTAAAAATCATAGAACAACAAACATATTGCTAAAACAGGAGACTTGCGAAGACTTAAATAGTGCCAAAACCAACATACCAACTACTGATCTATGAGGCGATCACCAGTGCCACTGCCAAAAATACATTTGATTGACAAGAAATGTATACGTAGGTAGTAAAGCCAGGATAAGCTTAGGAAGAAAGGTGAGTTGATTGCAATCCAACGCGGAGTCCGTCGAACAAACTAATATAAATAATAGAACAATTGCAACAGGACGTAAAGTTGTGAGACTGACAAGAAAGTCGAGCTAAATTAAAATCATAATCCAGACATATATTCCAGAACACTAATTCCTAGGCCCAGCTAAGTCCATGGATGATCTATCAACAAAAGGTACTGATCCTTGGAAGAAGTAATAAAGGACAGTGAAAGCATAAGAATACTAAAAAAATTGTTTAAAACTTTTATACATTGTAACCAGTATTGCATAAAATAAGATGTAGAGATTGGAGGTACATGTAAGATGTTCATCATGTTAAACATTAGAAAGCAGCACAGGAAAAGATATAGTATCACAAATAAAGTTAAGAAAGACAGGACACGCCACACACTCACAAATAACGAAAGTGGCAAAATAGTGACGTTATGGTACCCAAGGGGTGGGAAGTGGAAAAGAGGGGGACGGAGAGATGAGTTTACGAAAGTGCTTGGAGACGTGTGAAGGAGAGTGGCGTGAAATAGATCGAAATTGAAAAAAGACAAACATGGAAGAGGCTTTTGTCAAACAGACATTCAAAATTAATTACTTCTATGTTATATCAAATACATTGCTAAAAATTTCAAACTATCTGAATAAAGATACTTCATTATTATTATTGTAATGTGCCTTAAATTTAAGCACCTGATCGTTATTAATTGTGCCTTCCGTGTGTACAGACGAAATGAAAGAGAGTATGGTGGCGAAGGTGTGCGCGCAGTGCGAGGAGCTGTACATGGATGCGGCGCGCTCCATGCAGAAGGACGCGCTGCGCCAGCTGTGGGAGCGCGACTGGGGACCCGCCGTGAGTACACCTCCAGCCCTGGCCACCTCCCCTCCGCGCCCTCCGCTCGCCGACCGCGCGCTCACCCGTGTCTCGGCTTGCAGATCCAAGTGAAGCAGACGGTGTTCCGCGGCCTCACGCACTACTTCCAGGCGCAGGTGTGTCGCGCCAACAAGGCCGTGGGGGAGGAGATCGCGCGCCTGCAGCTGGCGGTGGAGGCGCTGCGCGGGCTGCGCGACGGCGGGCCGCTGGGCGACGTGCCCGCGCGCGCCTCGCGCCAGCTGGCCGCCGCCGTGCGCGACAACGACTTCATCTACCACGAGCGCGTGCCGGACGCGCGCGCGCTGGACGCCGTGCCGCGCGCCGCCGTGGCTGCCGCGCTAGCGCCGCCCGCGCGCTGGACGCCCGCGCCCGGCCTGTTCGACCGCCTCGTGCCGCTGGCCGTGCACCAGGCGCTGCAGGCGAGCGCCGCGCGCCGCTCCGACCTCGTGTCGTCGGAGGTGGCGCGTCTGCGCGACGCCACGCAGCTGCTCAACAGCATCCTGGCGTCGCTCAACCTTCCCGCGTGCGTGGAGACGGAGGCGGGCGGCGGGCTGCCCGACTCCATGCGCGAGAAGGCGGCGGCTGTGCGTGCGGGCGGCGGGCTGCCGGCGCTGCGCCGCCTGGCCGCCGAGCTGCCGGAGCTGCTGCAGCGCAACCGCGACATCCTCACGGAGGCGGAGCGGCTGCTGCGCGAGGAGGCGGAGGCGGACGCGGCGCTGCGGGCGCAGTTCGGCGCGCGCTGGACGCGCACCCCGTCCGACCAGCTCACGGAGGCGTTCCGCGCCAACGCCGCCAAGTACGCGCAGATCATAGACAACGCCGTGCGCGCCGACGCCATTGTGCAGCAGAAATTCCAACAACACGAACAGGTGCGTGTGAACAAGTGACATGGGAGTGATAGTAGGTGATCTGGCGGTTAATTGCGTGTTGTATGCAGATGATACGGTATTTATTGCGTTAAAATGCAAGTTACAGGTATTGCTCACCATTCTGAAAGACGCATGTGAAAGTAATTGTCCGAAACGCGAGTTATACTAATATTCTAGTATTTGAAAGAGATAAAGCAATGAATGCAAGATTAGGGTAGATGAAAGATTTTAGGACAAGTGAATGAGGTGGTATGTTTAGTAGAGATGGAAGATACGAAATGGATGTGGAAAGGCGTATTGTTGTTGGTAACAGGGTTAACGGAGTATTGGTGCGGCGGCGAGACGTCAGTAATACTGCGCGTATTGCCGTTCACAGTGCAATATTGATTCTGACGCTGTTACATAGTACAGACATATGAGTGTTTCAATAGAAGAGTGGAAGAAAGATGAACGCTGTAGACATGCGATCTCTTCGTCGGATACGCGTACTCAGTTTCACTGATCGTATGTGCAGCGAAGAGATACACAGAGTCGAGAATGAACGTGCTCCGGCGGTTTGGACATGAGAGGATGAGCTATGAAAGAATGATAAGAAAGATATACGAAGCGAAGGTGAGCGGTACGAAAGGGGAGACCTCGACTGACCTCCAAAAACACAGTATTGACGATATTGGAGGAAGATAACATAAAAAGCATGAGGACTCCCAAAAGATTGATGACTGTGGACGAAGCGAAAAAGTATGCTGGGATCGTAGCGCTTGGCACTCCGTTCTCTCTGACTACTTCACTAGGGACAAAGCATGAAGCTATTTATATCTTCATATTGTAATCTGCTTATATACTACACTACATCCTGGCAGGGTCGCCATGTAAGGACGGGACTAGGTAAATAATATAGATGTTTTAGGTTTGAAGATAAATTTATTACTGCTCCTCAATATCAAGTGTAATCTGCTTATATACTACACTACAATATAAAACTACTTTTAGAGTAGAAGTACTATCATTATCTGAAGATTTTTTCTTTAACTTTAGATTAAAGCAACATAAAAGTGGTAAAAATAATTAATTAGGAGCCAATGACATTTTCGACAACCGGAATTATCTCTTTCGTCACACTTTATAAACTTATTGCGTCCGCTCGTAGAGTATCGAGCTGCTGAGTCGCAGCGACGGCGAGATCGACGCCGGCGTGCCGACCGCGCCCGACACCGCCGCCGCCGACGGCGACGCGCCGCGCCAGCTGCGCGCGCTCATGGCGCAGGTCGACGACCTCAAGGCGGAGCGCGACGCGCTCGAGGAGGAGCTCAAGTGCGCCACCGTCGACCTGCGCGAGCGCTTCCTCACCGCGCTGGCCGCCGACGGCGCCGTGGATGAGCCTGCACTGTCCGCCGCCGCCCTGGGCGCCGCGTTGGCGCCCCTGCAGCGCCGCGCCGCCGCTTCGCTGGCGCGCCAGGAGGAGTTGGCCGGGGCGCTGCAGCGCGCGCACGCCGCGCTCATGCAGGCACGCGGGGGCGCCTCCGGCCGCGACGAGGCGCTCGGCCGCCTGTGCGCCGCGCACGACGCCTACCAGGACCTCACCGGCAACCTCAAAGAGGGCGTCAAGTTCTATAACGACCTCACGCAGCTGCTGGTCGCCTTCCAGAACAAGGTGTCGGACTTCTGCTTCGCTCGCAAGACGGAGAAGGACGAGCTGCTGAAGGACCTCACGCAGGAAGCGTCCCGCGCGTCACCGCGCCCGGCGCCCGCGCCCCCGCAACACCACGCGGCCGCCGCCAACGAGGTCAGTGCCCTCTTAGTCTACGGCCGTCGACGCCGATACATTAGGTTCTTGCCACATCGATCAATTAAGTATACGGAAGAAAACAGCTCCCGCCCCTTAATACTCGCTTCCCACGTTATGAGTTCTAAAATGTATGTTTAACTGTACATATTGTATTATGAATACAATTAAATTTCTCTTAGCCCACTGTGGTCGCCAAGAAGGACC
Organism: Dryadula phaetusa; assembly: GCA_032432895.1. Taxonomy (NCBI): domain Eukaryota; kingdom Metazoa; phylum Arthropoda; class Insecta; order Lepidoptera; family Nymphalidae; genus Dryadula; species Dryadula phaetusa. The sequence continues at coordinate 3,628,726 of JAOYRS010000011.1, read as the reverse complement.
CTCCCCCGCGCCCACCGCCGCCGACGCCTGCCGCCGCCCCCGCGCCTGCCCCGGCCGTCGCCGCCTCCGCGCTCCCCTACCCCTCACAACCACAAGGTATTGTTAATCTTTAGTGACCACTATTTAGGGATCACAATGCTATTTGAGATTGTGAACATATCGTTGTATTCATAATAATAATTGTCACTGCGGTGCGCAGGCATGCCGCTGCCGTACGGCGCGCCCGCGGCGCCCTACCCCGTGTACGCGCCGGCGCCCATGCCCGCGCTGTACAACCCGTACGCCACGCTGCCGTACCCGCACCACGCGCGCGCGCCCGCCTACCAGCCCTACCAGTACCCGCCGCCCCCCGCCGCCTACCCGCAGCCGCCCCCCGCCGGGTACAACCCCTACCACCACCAGCAGTAGACCAGCACCACTACACCGCCACACCGCCCGTACTGCAACTGTGAATGTTGTAACTACTTACTATTGCTCAGCAAAATCCATGTTTTTCATTAATCACATATAAAAATGTAATATAATTACAAAACATACAAAGTTGATTAAAACACATTAAGCTTTTAATCCCAACAGAAAATAATACGTTTTACTTTAAAATGTTCAAATCTGACAAACATGGACGGCACTTTGCTGTAGCATGCAGTTGCAGACGGCACCAATACATGGATGAGAATATTAGCACATTTTAAAACAATGAACATCTAGAAGCCAGCGGGCATCCTGTACAGTGTGTGCGGTATTTGGTTTTATTTATAATTTGCTATTATTTCATTTAAAGTTGATCATTATATTTGATTGTAGCTAAATATAAAGGTACTAACTAGTGAGGTGCAAGAGCGCTGTGTGAGATTAGACAAGGGAAGTTGATCATGATGGAATTTACTAATTGTTATAGGAATAAGAAATAACATTAAAATTATTGGGAAATTATGTATTTTGTTAAGTTTATATCAGAGAATATGTATTGAATGAAAGTATTTCAACATGTATGTGTACAGCATATAAATATTCTTGCACAAGTATCAAAATAAGAGCAAACTGGAGGATTTTAGCAATAATAGAAACTACTTCAACGTAATGGCGGAGGCGAGTGCATTTTATTTAATGTTATGGTGATACCGAAGTAATATCTATTGTATTTAAATTATAAAAATGAAATATAATCTCCAAATTATGTTAATTCTAAAATAAAATATAATTATAATTATTTTTCAAATAGTCGTTTTTATTTAATACCCTACATAAATACTCAAGTGACAACACAATGACTGCAGAGGTATACAGACTATGTCCCATAGTCGCTGGCTCTTGGCTTCTTTCCTCGGTCCTTTGTCATCATCATTTCACAAGAAAATGTATGTAGTTTCCAGGAGTGTTAAGTATGTGTTTTACAAAAATGCATTAAAAACTATACAAAATATTTTAAACTGAACAAAACAGTATGCACGCGATCTGACACTGCGAATTGTCAGTCGTCCGCGAGGCTTATACGTCTATGAAGGTATTGAAATTCATATTTAGTGATATTGTTTAAATGAAAAAACGCATACGAATAACGATCCTAACAAATATACAAACTAATTTATTGCATAGTTACGTGTGATGAGGCCGTCCTCGTCACGTATGCGGTACAGTGACGCTACATTGTAAATATTAGCTTGTGGTTTTCCCTTAACAAATGTTGTCTAATGTATCAATTAGATGAGTTTTACTTATGTGCAACATTTTGTAATAAAAAAATCAATGCATACAAGGAAATCTTAAACCTTAATGTGAACGGAACAGTATACACGGCAAACTTATGTTATACCCAAATATGTATATGAACAAAAAGATTAATTTGCTTTTTAAAACCTATAAACAACTTTCTATTATTATTAAGGATAGGTAAATAAAACAACTCAAAAAGGTAGATATTTTAATTAGTATAGAAATTAGAAATGAATATGTACTAAGTTTTTGAAAATAATTCCATGGGCAGCTCCAACAAGGTGCACTACGTGACCATGAGCTGCTAGAGCGTAGTAGCTATTAAGAGGAGACAAATTTATTTCAAAACAATGGGCTGAAATTAGTTTGTTTAAATAAAAAATTGGTGAATGATATCACATACCACTATTTATTAAATAAAATTTTCTAATGTACATAATGATGATAACTTGAATACACAATGCTTAGAACTTGGGTGCAGGCGACTCCTCCTTTGAGTAATCCCTGATGGGTGAGTAGAACTGTGAACATTAAACATTTTCATTAAACTCTATTTCATCAGTTTTTTTTTTATTTTTGTTTGTAAGTAAATACAAATATAATGTTTACCCATTCTGAGTTAATAACAAAAGTTTTTATAAATTGTTTATAAGTACCTTATACTGCTTGTTCCTGTACTCCTCCCAGGGCTCGGGGTTGGATTTTCTGTTCCATGAGACGTCAGGAGAGCGCAGCGCAAGGCGTGCCAGGTAAAACACAGATGCGCCGCATCCCAAACCGACACACACGTACAAGGGAATTAGCTGGGAATTATAACACATTATTAAGAGACTGGTCATCATTAGTATGCTCTTTATAATTCATTGATTCTTTAAAATTTAGAACCAAATTTATCATGTATGGCGATAACTGACATAATATGTTTAACAATAATATGAACATGTAAACATACCTATTATAATTAAATAATTTGCAATATTCTACTTGTTAAAAGCAATTTTGTATAAGGGGTTTTATCACATAGCAAATTGAAAACAGTAATTTGTAATTGTTACATTACTATTATAAATAAATATGTATGTATAAAAAACGTTATGTCCTCAAGATAAAGATTGCAGGTTAATTATGTAAGTCGAGACGTAGTAATACAAATAATAAATATAAAATGTATTTACCGCCTTGTGCTTCTTCAAACTGGAAAAACTGAGGCCTTGCATTTTATTTTTTTCTGCACTGACTTTATATAAGCTAGTAAGCACCTACGATATATCAATGAAGACTTCTCACTTCTGGGAGTATTACGAGGACAGGAAAATTCTATCAATATGTCGATTCACATAGACAATACACAGCCGAGTGTTACTAGTGCACAAAATAAATACATAATCAATACTCAACATTTAAAAGAAGTCACGTAAATAAATAAGCATTTTGATATTGCTTTAAAAATATAAAGTTGATGAAGTAAGTAGTAATGCCAAGTTTTGTAATAATACATAATTAGTCGTATGGTTGGTACATTAATACACTTTATTTAGTCTTTACGAGTGCGAGTGTCGAGTGTCGCCTGTCACTGCACAAACTACAACTAGCTCTGTGACAGGCTGTTAGCTGATCGACTGATAAAAATTGTTAAATAAATAACCTATTTTAATGGTTTGGTGCTACGTGACGGGGGTGCAAAACAAAATTGGAAGGAATTTACAAAAAAAAATGAGCTTTTTATTGTGAGTCAAAAAGAAAATGTTTTATCCAATATCTGTTAATCTATTAATAACTAGTCGTCTTCCGTTCTATGGTGTCTTGTTTATACTGTTATAGCCAAAATATATTTACCAATTTTATTGTTTTTGTAGCAAAGAGCTCAAGGGATTCATTTAGCGAAAATATACTTTAAGAAATAATTTCATTAAGATATTTTATTCATCGATTAATAATAAACCATCAACAAAATAAGTCTTTGTAAATGAATATTGTTTGATTTAGATATATTCAAAACATAGAACGGTGTTACTGACGAATTGCTTATATTTTAGTGGGAGTCGATCGAATAGAACTTTCAAACCAAAGAAAAACATTCCTGAAGGAACTCATCAATATGATCTTATGCGTCACGCCGCCGCTACTCTTGGCTCAGGAAACCTACGGCTTGCTGTTATGTTGCCTGAAGGCGAAGACCTAAACGAATGGGTTGCTGTCAATAGTTAGTATATTTAATCAGTACATATTTATCACTAACCAATATGAGTCAGTCACCAAATTGATATCCACAGGAAATGACTTATAACTTGATAATTGTAGTCTACATAATTAGAAACAAAGTTAAGTCACACAGAAACTACACACATTTTACAAATGTAGTTAATTATTTTATTCTTATTGAAACTTAAAACATGTCTTTGTGGAGCTTTGTGGAGTCTCTTAGTTGATAGTAACATTCTGATGAGAAGGAATATGTGTAACTATGTATAGGAATATGTGTAACTGTGTATATATGAGTTGTAAATTAATTCCTATCAGTTTCCAAATTTAGTACCAAATTCTTTGATTATATCAAATCAAATATTTTACTATTACTTCTTTTAACAATGAGTCATCATTGGCATCATTTTGTAAACTCAATGCAGAAAATTTATACCTGCATACAATTGCAGACATTGTTTATTTTTTTATCATTTTTCATAATATCACTCTGCAACCTAAAAGGGTTATATTGAGGTCAAAGATATGGAAACCATCAACTGTAGAATCTGACTAACAACTGCAAAAGTCAACTTAAAATATCAAGACCAGCGTATGCACCTTTCCAGAAATCAGAAAAGTAAATAATAATATTACTTACTCACCAATTGTTCACAATTACCTACCTCGGCTAACAAACATCATGCTTGTTTGCTGACATATTTGCTAGCTGAGCATAGGGGACTTACAAAATTGAAATGGAGCACTACAAATGCAGCCTTTATTTTTAACATGAGGAAATCACTTTATGGATACATGCCCGATTGTGGTTTCAGGATAGGTATGTGAGACTCCGGATTGACAGATATAAGCTGCCTTGTTAAACCACTAAAACCTCATGGTACTCCTCGACTGCCACTAGCCGGGACCTTGGATATACCCCGATCCTTCCGTAAGCCCCAGTGGCACTACAAATGCAGGCTACTGCATTGAACACACTGAAATGGACTATCAAAATATCAAAAGAACCGCAAGCAGACCTATCCACTGAAAGACATTTCAGTAAGAAATAAAAACATACCAGAATTATTAGACTGTTTACAAATGACTTAATAAGTGCTATTAACCTACTGGTCCCACTAAAATGCTGAAAGCATTTGAATGCACAAGTAGAAATATTTAAATTTTAGCTTGACAACTCACTAAAACTGAATGTGACATCAAAGGGAACTATTTATATACTCTAAGGAAATTATTGACCTCTTACATAGACGAGACAACAAAGAAACAAACGTCGGCCGACGCGGCATCCAGAACACAAAAGGTGGTTGAACGATCGGACGACGGAACTACAACGACTGATAAACAAATCAATGACGCCATTATGAACTATTATTTAGAGAAATTAGTCTGTGATTGTATTTGTGAAAAACTACGAAGCATATGAATACCTACTTGTCGTCCACGACCTGCCTGGCCATCAATAATGAGAAAAAGCGAAAAGATTTACACAAGACCTGGAAAATATCTTCAAGAATAACGAGGGCCAAGAAGACGCTCTTCTAAAAGATGTCCATGAAAGATGCAAGATGAACCATGTATAAACTGCAAGAAACAACAACACAAATAGGAAATGAAAATTACTTTAGCCTCAAAAGAGTCTCCAGCTGACCTTAAGGTAAGTTATGAGGAAGAAGCGAGGACGATATACGATGTTAATTTATTAGGTAAGGTTTTTACCTAATAAGTTAACATCCTATCGGTCGATCGATCGCTCTAGTTGTTGCCAATTATGTCAAAATTATTTTGAAACTATTACTGAAGAGAATAAAGCCCATATTGGAAGAGCAGAAAAGCATTATCGTCAATTCGAATATAGGAAAAAAAACGTTCATAGGAATGATCTATTGAGATCAAGTGCGTAAAATTACCAACACATTATTGAGTAAACTCTAGAAGAGAACAAGTTTGTATTACAGTACTTCTAGAGGCGGCACTACGCGAGCTACTGGTACAGTCTGACTGACGTCTCGTGTATGTATACGTGAGATCAATGTTATCAAAACAATGTTGAGATCTTTAGAGTCGGACAAGGTGACGGATATTCTGATACAAAACTAATCGAGTTTATGTTTAACCCAAAAATAACGTCTCAGACCCTCATTAAATTTAATCATATTTTACCAACGAAACATCACGATATTTCACATTCCAACATATTTATATTAACGGATAACAATCATCGACAGATTGAGATGTTCTGGATGTCCCACGTTAAAAAGAAAAAAGAAGAATTCGCTAAATGAATAGACTTGAACGATTCTCCTAGTCGGCAATATGTACTTATGGAATTCAACTATTTTCCAGAATAAAGTTCTGAGAAGCATTGTGCATGCGCGCCTTACTATACGAAAATTTGGTACTATATCAAATGTATAGTAGCAGAAATGTACTTCGTACATAGGATAAAATCCATAGATAAAATATGCTGAAGCTCACGAACACAGGCTTCATCACCACTTGAATGTTGAGACGAGCCTACTTGTCAATAACACGGGCTTAGTGACAAGGATGACCAGGACGAAACCAAATAATATCAACTGACTGCTTCATGAACTCACACGCATGAGACATAGCCTTAGCCATTGTCAATGGACACGTTGTTAGAATCAGTTTCATTGAAAGTGTTGGTTAACATGAAACCACTTTTTGGTCTTAATAACTAAATTGGAGTTTTTCGTGACATTCTAAAGGATCTTGTTATGGAACAATATATATTCTTCTCTTAAACATTGTATCGCAACAACGGTGTTTTATATCGCAAGCCTATTGATTCCCAAGCCACTTATTCGTCTCAGAACATTGTTTTCGATATATTGAAAGATCTTATGAATTACTTATAAAGTGATTTTTTAAAACTATTTCTATGGCGTGCATTTAAATTTTAAAAGATTTGCAAAAATGTAAGATAGTGGCAAATAATAATATACTTTGAAGAAGTGCATTAATAATTAGAATCATACAAAATTGTGTTTGGATGTTCTAGTAAATTTTGGAACTAAATAAATAAAATTTTTTAGTATTTTTTTCTCTGCATTAAAACAATACTTTGTCACACTGGAGCATTGTGGAATAAAACAAAAGTTACGTTAAATAGTTATGTGATGTGCTGTTTATTGATATTCCAGCAGTGGACTTCTTCAACCAGATCAACATGCTGTACGGCACCATCACCGAGTTCTGCACGGAGGAGTCCTGCGCGGTGATGTCCGCCGGGCCCAAGTACGAGTACCACTGGGCGGACGGACACACCGTCAAGAAACCCATCAAGTGCTCCGCGCCCAAGTACATCGACTACCTCATGACCTGGGCGCAGGACCAGCTCGATGACGAGACGCTCTTCCCCTCTAAAATAGGTATTACTCGACTACATTTGGTTTGAAAAAACATTTTGAAATCCCGAACATTATACAGTAGTCTTTAGTCACAGCCGGTACTACCAACTAAGATATACGCGATTAATCCTTTTAAAATAATTTCAAATAATAAAAAATGTATAAAAATCACGAAATATTGATATATTAGAATATTGATGTACTGTGCTATCAGGGTTCAGAGTAGATAACAGTAGGTAACGTCCCGCAGGTGTGCCGTTCCCCAAGAACTTCCTGTCGATGGCGAAGACGATCCTGAAGCGTCTGTTCCGCGTGTACGCGCACATCTACCACCAGCACTTCCCGGAGGTGGTGCAGCTCGGCGAGGAGGCGCACCTCAACACGTCCTTCAAGCACTTCATATTTTTTGTTCAGGTTGTTCAACGCTGCCTGTATATTACTAACACTCGAGCCTCCCGTGCCGCCACATCACCACGCCCGGACAGCATCCGACTGCAAACGATTAGTTTCAGTTAGTAGGTTAGTGGGTTGGATTCCCACTCAGGGGCTGATTATGTTTAAAATGTATGTTCGTTTCTCCGCTCTGACAAGACAAAGCGCGTCGTTGAGTTCTGCACACAACACGCAATGTCTTCACTACCATCTTTCACTGACTGCGATCTGCTGGCACGGGCTGCTGTGCGGGATCAAGCGTGAAGCTGCCAGACATATTACTTCTACTGTATTCATACACGTGGGTGTTTATACGTGCGTCCACCATGGGCGAGTAATTGGATAGAGCTCGTAGGCCGCGTGACGGGAATTACACATCATTATAGGTAGTATAATGATTTACATGAGTAAAATTCTATAATCTTTCAAAAATGACCTCACTTAGCAATTAAAATGTTAAACATGACGACGTCAAGATGATGGCATACATATAGTAACATGTGGCGGGTCATTTGGGTCCTCGTGTGACGTCAGTATGTAAGCGGGTCTGTTGTTGCAGGAGTTCAACCTGATTGAGCGGCGGGAGCTCGCGCCGCTGCAGGAACTCATCGAGAAGCTCACCGCCAAGGAGGCGCGATGAGCGACCACCGACCACCACTACGCGCCCTCCCCCGCGCCCCTCGCCCCCCTCACTTGCGCGCCACCTGGCGGGACACGTGCTTAGATTAGATTGTAAATGTTATTAACGTCGTACTTAAATTAACATATCTGTGTACTGTCCAACGCGAGGCGCGGGGGACGGGACGGCACGGGGCAGGGGACAGGGGGAGGGGGGGACGCCGGCGCTGCCACGTGAAGGCAGTTATTATTAATGTACTAATGTTTTAATGTTTACGCGAATGAAATTGTGATATGAGCTACTTGGAGACTGGTCGAGAATACTCAGGCCCGGCGGAGGGGGGAGGCCCGCCCCTCCGCAGGTGGAGTTTATCTTCAGAAGGGTTAAGATTTGATACGAAACGGGAAGTGCGACGCGCGTGGTTCCTTATTTATTTATTGCAGTGCGGGGAGCTCGCCCCGCGCCCCGCACCCCGCACCCCGCCCTCGCATCATGTCACGATGTCTATATATTATAGTAGGTAATAAGTTATTAAGATATATTTTTGCAATCGAGCGATTGCGCAACGCGCGACTGACGTAATGGTTATTTTTTATTTATAAATATGTAACATGAATTATACGAATTATAAAATACAATGTTTTGTTTTATTTAATCCCTAAAGGCGCAACAGTCGAGTAGCCACGTGTGACGTCACGAGGCTCAGTTTGTTTTTAAAGGTCATAGCTCAATAGAGCCACCCGGCACCCACTCCGCGCCGCCTCGCGCACGGCGTCCACTCGTCGACAGGTGGTCCACGGGTGGGCACCGTGTTATCACCAATAAACATCGCGCGGTCAACCATTGGACCTCGCATCGTTACCCAGTGGACCCCGCGCTGGCCACTGGTGGACCCCGCGTGGTCTACGACTGGAGACCGGTTAGTCCACGATTTTTCGCTTAGTCTGTTAACAATTGGCACTACGTCTACACGTGTGCTTCATAATGTTAAATTTTACAAACCGTGAATTGGCACTCATAGCTGTAGCGCTTGATGCAGAAGAAAATGAAAGACCCAAGAGAAAAAGGAAAGCTTATTGGGTGTACCAAATGTTTAAACAAAGAAAAAAAGAGGGTGAATATTGGACAGCTCGTAGGCATTTGCTAGCCGACGAGAAAAAATTTTATCCCTACTATCATATGCCGCAATGTGTGTTTTATAACATACTGTCTCATATTGAAGACTCCATATCTAAGCAAAACACAAGATTCAGAGAAGCGATCACACCCGAAGAGAAATTGGCTGTGACTTTAAAGTAAGTAAATAAAGTTATTACGTTATTTTTTTTACCTCGTGATATGATCCATGTGTTATTTTAATAACAATTTAGCTTTTGACCGGTATGTATATTATGTAAGTATGTATGTGTGTGTAAGTAAAACAATGTAAGAGTATCTTAAATCAACCTTTATTTTCGTAATTTTGACATCATTTTGTCTTTTTTGTAATTAAGTATTTAATTAAGTACTTACTAATCACATTTGTAATTAAGTACTTACTAATCACATTTTTAAAAATTAGGTAAATCTTTTTCAGTATCAGTCAAGACTGGTGTGTTCACCTCTGTGGCATTCCTGTCTGTATCATAGTTCGTTGTAGTACTGTATCCAGAAGAGCCTGCTGTTAAATAATTTCCAGAAGGTCCTGGCGATGAATAATTTCCAGAAGGTCCTGCAGTTAAATAATTATTACTGTTGTAGTAATTATTTCCTTTTTCATTGATTTCTCGGGGTTCCATTTGCGAAACAATATTAAAAATTTGAGATTTAATAATTGCTTTGTTGTATTCATTAAATTTCTTCACCGTTGCAGCTATACCTTAAAAAAAATTGTCAATATCATCTTCATTATTTTCATCTTTTTCCTTTAATATACATTTCATTAGCAATGACGATGCAGAAGATCTGTCTTCGTCAAGTACTCTTGGCCTTTTTATATTTGAAAACTTGGATTTCTTTGTAGAGGAGTCAGATAGTGTTGGACGATCTTCTATTATTGAAATATCCGATTGGCAATCGGGACCAGACAACTGCGAATCTTCATTCTGTACTTTCTGTATCATCACTATCTCTGAGTAGTGGAGATACAGTTGCTCTTTCTTTATAAAAGGGTGTCAAAAAATTCATTTCATCCTTGAATTGCCATTTTTTAACTGAGACTGCTGCTTGACCGCTTTTGGTAGCTTTTTTCTTAATAGCCCTACGATACTGGTATTGGTACTGAAAAAAATAAATAGTCATTTAAATACAATTTTTAAGCACTCGCGATTTAAATACATATTATTTATTATGAAACGGGTCTATTCGCGTATGAAGTATTTATTTTGTAATTACCTCGACGTTTGTAAGCAACGTAAAAAATCGCCGAACATAATATCTACGGATATAGTGAATGTAGTGTGCGGGACCTAATTCACAATAAGACTAAAATAAAATCTAATACTTTCGTTTAAATCCAGACATGGTTGATAATGTTGTTTTGACAACACGTTCGATAAGTTTTTCTTTATTCATTTTAAAAGTAAAAACGATACGTCCGCCTCGTTTGAAGGAAAGGCTGGGAATGAAGGGAGGGTGGGGAGCGGTGCATCGCCAACTCGTTGCCCTCGAGTGAATCACTCGCAGGCAGCGCGCGGTCCAGGTGCGGCAAGCATGCGAGTTGCGAGTTGTCACCGAGTGGTCCACGCGCCGCCCGCGCGTGGGCAACTTGCGAGTGAAGCGATCCGGAGTTGATGTAATGAGCGTATACCCATAGAAACCCATACAAACAATATCAACCGCACTAGTTGAGGCGGTGAGGGTCGGGTGGCTCTAATGAGCTTTGACCTTAATTCATAATATGGGTTTCCCAATAAGAACAATATATTTTGAATTTGAAATAAAACATGTAATATATGTTCCAATTTCGTGTTCAATTTGATCATTCGGCTTTATTTGATAGGAAATTTTATGCTATTTATGATTTAAACAAAATATCGTTCAAATGACCGCCACGACTTTTTTTGCACTAGTGAATACTATCGGTCCAATTTTAGATGACTCGGTGCAGCATTTTGGCTGATATGGCCACTATAGTCGCTCGAATGTTGCGTTCAAGGTCTTGAATCGTAGCTGGTTTATTGGCATACACTTAAAATTTAACATACCCCCACAAAAAATAGTCCAAGGGTGTTAAATCGCATTATCTTGGTGGCCAATTGTGAGGACCGTTGCGAGAAATAACCGACTCACCAAACTTAACACGCAATAAATCCATTGTGACGGTCGCAGTGTGGCATGTTGCACCAACTTGTTGAAAATAAATGTCGTCCACATCGATATCATACACTTCATTTCTTCTTTCTTGACAGTAACAGTAAGGCCTTCGTCGTTTTTGAAAAAGCACGGGCCAATGATTCCACCATACCATAATCCGCACCAAACAGTCAATTTTTCAGGATGTAATGGTGTTTCATGAACCACTCTTGGATTTGACTCACTCCAGTAACGACAATTCTGTTTGTTCACATAACCATTGAGCCAAAAGTGAGCCTCATCTGAAAAGATGATTTTCCTATGAAATTCGGTGTCCGTTTCCATCATTTCAAGCGCCCAATCAGCAAATTCACGACGTAATCGATGGTCTGCTGGCTTGAGTTCTTGTGCCAACACAATCTTGTATGGATGTAGGCCAAGATCCATACGTAAAATTCGCCAAGTTGTCATTCTGGATAAGCCCAATTCTTGTGCACGTCGTGGAACGGAAACATTTTGATTTTCTTCGACACTGGCTGATACGGCGGTAATATTTTCTTCACTACGGCCTGTCCGTTGTCGTGTTGGTGGTCTGCTATCGTGCAAAGAATATTCACTTTCCAGTTTTTGGATTATGCGACGTATAGCGAGCTCAGACGGTGCACCATGACAACCATATTTAGCACGAAATGCTCTTTGAGTAGAGACAATACTTCTCGAATTTTGATAGAAAATTTAGACAATTTCCAAACGTTGAGGTAACGTGAACTTGTTAATAATTAAATGGCAAACATTACTGTATTACTACAAGATGGCGGCTGTGAGCTATCAAAATCCTATTATCCCTATTGGGAAACTCTATACGAGGTTGAGAGGAGAGATGGTTAAAATGAATGATGAATGAAACCCAGTGACAATCCAGTGACCCAAATATAAGATGTAAGTATTTTTATTTGGTGAACAATTATTTGACTTTATTACTATTAATTTAAAATAAGTAGCGTCATGATTTTCAAGCGTAACTGAGTCGACTAAATGAGTGGAAAGCGTTCTACTTGGATTGCAGACAACCGTTACATATTACTGTGTACTACGCCGTTTACAGTCGTGTAAATGCTGTACAAGTATGGTACGAAGTGGGAGGCGAGAACAAAGAACGGGTCGTAGGGAGTAGTAGGTAGATCCGCGGGGCGTTCTATCGGCCTTAGGCCGTCATTGTCAACAGCCTGTCGATGACGATGATACATACTTAATCTCCCAAACATGATGGATTGTGTATTTGCCTCTTAACGTCCTTAGTGTGACGCCGATCCAGCCGCAGTTCGAGTTCCTTTTAAAGCTTAAATTTTACTGAATGCTTGATGGATTTCTTTAGGAACGAGACATCATGCGCAGAGTTCCAGCTTTGCATCCTGCTGTACCAGAATATCATTTGGGAAGATAGAGTACAGGGTAGGAGAAAGTGTATAACGTTGAGGGACACCCCATCTATGAGGTTGCAAGAAAAGACACTCTCCACTCTCACACAGAAGCCAACAGACTTCTCGAATAGTTTTGGTATCACTCACTAAGTCGGCACTCCTCCACAACATCCAAATCACTTTTAATCCAATACATCTAATATTTCATTCATTTTCTGTTGTATCTTTTAATATTCCACGTAGCTATTTGTAGCATGTTTCTCCACTCCCCGACGTCTCGGGGCGTACTGCGTGACGCCGCTTTTGTCGCCACTTCCCACACCAGCGGGGACGCACCGGTGCGCGTCGCCTCGCGGCAGATGTTGGCGAGACTCCCACACAGTGGGCGGCTAGGCTCAGAGGCCCGCACACTGCGCCTTTTAGGACTTAGAAGACACCTTACTAGATAGATTTATAATGGGTATTGGCACGCGGACACAAACGTGACAAGTTTTTGCTCAAGATCAACGAGATTTAAGCTTGGCAAAGGTGGTTGAATTAGCGGTGAGCGTGCGATGCGCGCACCAGGCCGCCACGGCGGCGGTAGCGGTGTCGGTAGGCATCGGCGTCGAACGACTGCAGCGGGCCAGGCGACGTGTTTACGGTTTTTATGATCTTTGATCATAGTCGATAGCGGTTCGGCGTTTAGTATAATTCCTGAAAAAATGTTTGTTTATGACTTGCCATTGTCATTAACTAATAAATGTTTAATGGGTTACACCGGGGCTAAGATCGAGGCTTGTGGGGTTGTACTGTTACCGGTGACTTATAACGGGACAATTACGGGATATTTACGTTGTAAGTAATAGCGGGCCCCCTTTCTTAGGCCGGGATTTTATTTATATTTTTCAACTGGAACTTACGCCCACCATACATGCCTTATATACCTACCTATTACAGAAATTTAATTAATAGATTTCCCAAAGTATTTTCTGGCGAGTTAGGTACGTTTACTGAGTATCTGGTAGATTTACAGCGAAAACCACATGCAATATGCATGCATGTTTTAAAAAAGGACGGATTACGCACTGATTACTCTATTACGATTAACAAATTATTGTTTACGAAATTGAATGGAGGAGTACAATCCAGTAAGCTGGATTAGTCGATGGCTTATAATCAGTTACTTCTAAATGAGTCATCTCCTTACATGTATAAACACTCTTCGAGTACACACAGTATTCGTCGTCTATTTTTCAACGCGCCCTGAAATGTTATGGCTGGTTTAGACGCGGTTGTATTTTTTCTCGACGGCGTTTTAATCACAGGTGTTAATAAAGAACGACATAAATATAATTTAATTAAAGCGTTGCAGCGTTTTCCGCGGGCGGCGTTAACGGTATAAACCAGTACATGTGAATTTGGTGATATTGATAAGACTATATTTGTACTTGACTTGAATTCCTTGAATTACATCCTCAGAAACTCCAGCGTCCTCCCGTCTCACTGCATATTAAAGCACGCATGGTATTTGAAGTTATTATTTTAAAACTATAATAATTCTTTGCATATTGGTTGAAATGAAATACTGTCAAAGGCAATTTTGTTCAATTTAAGTGCCCGTAATAAATAATTTATTTATTTGAATAAGGATTAATATTTAGTTTATAAAAACACCTTCACAAATAATATATTATTTTACAACTAAAAATATATACATAAAAATTGTTATAATGAGTCAACCGTAAAAGCTAGACATATGCTGTCGCGGTTTTTTTAGAACTTTTAGAGGGGAATAATTTTGTCATATATCATTTTTTCTTAACTTATACCGATGACTCACGCAAGTAATGCGGTAAGCTTTAAAGATATACAATTTCCCCGTTTTACAACATTTATTATTTCTGCTTCACTCTCGTTTATCGGAGAGTGATGTTATATAGTCTATAGCCTTCCTCTATATATGGACTATTCAACACAGAAAGAATTTTCCGATTCCAATCAGTAGATCCTGAGATTAGCGCGTTCAAACAAACAAACAAACAAACTCTTCTGCTTTATATTATTAGTATAGATTACATAGCAAATGACGTGTATCTTGCGCATTTCGACACAGAAGCTAATTTAATATTAACTGTCGATGCGTCACCAACCGGGCTCGGCGCAGAACAGTCGCAAATTTGTAAAGATGGCTCTGAGAGACCGCTATCATATGCGTCGCGGACGGTTACTCCTGCGGAAAACCGATACGCGCCGATTCAAAAGGAAGCTACCGCTATAATACTTGGTGTCCGTCGGATTCATCAATATTTATATGGTAGATCGACACCTTTCACGTTAGGGACGGATCATTGTTTTCGGGTCCCACAGAGGCATTTTAGAGGTCTCCGCATATATACTTCAACGTTACGCAATATTAATTAATATTTTTGTCGGCATACAATCACTGCATTGAATATGTTAAAAGCAGTGATAACAACGCGGATTACTTGTCTCGCTCAGCACTCGCCGTCGGCTTAGCTGAGGCGGACGATGCGGAGCAGCCGCCGGAACCGGTTTGCTGGAGCTTACCAATAACGCTCCACGCACTGCGACTAGCTATGGAAAATGACCCCGTACTATGTAAAATAAAAAAATGTTCTGCGAGTCTGGCCTAGATAAAATATAAATATTGAAATAAAACCTTATTTCTATGTTAGATCTCTGTTATCATATGAGAATGTTCGTTACGTAATCGAGTGTGTGAAGAACTTTAAAGTTCTCATTTTTGTAACCTTAAGATGAAAGCAGACGCGCGTACACGGCGGTGGTTTCTCGGTGTTGACGCCCTTAGGGCTCACGTTAGAGCTCGCGGGAGCGTGCTGCGCCCGCGCCATCCGCATTTGGCCATATCCACCTCGACCTTTCCATCGCGTGTATTTAGACTTTTTAGGGCCGATTAATAATTAAATATTTATAATTATAGCTGATGCTTATAGTAATTGGGCAGATTGTTATATATTAACGAGTTCATATGGTTTAAAAATTAAGCCTACGTTACATGTAGCTCCATCCCCCTCATCCACAAACCTTACAATCTTACAGGCTAAAGTTATAAAGGAATACATATACAAAATATATATAAAATTAATGATTTGGTATGGATTACAAAACACATAGACAATACAAATTCTGTTGCTTGGATGACGTTATTAAGGGGAGAATAGGAAATGTTAAGTACAAAATCATTGTAGCACTACTTAACAGTGAAGTCACCTGCAACAAATATGAATATTTATATAAGAAGAAATCCAGATGTAATACCGGAAATATATAGAACGCCGAGGAATTATGTCACGGTTGATATAACGGCGAGCTATCATAAGCTGAGATAGAGAAGAAGGGGGAGGATGAGGACACCGGCGTAAGCTCGACCCTCTGCTACTCCTGAAATGGTGCCCGTGCAACCGCGTAGGCGAGAGCTCACACCGGTCAGAATTAATTCTAGGGACTCAGATAACAATAATACCGAGACAAACCAACAGAGCTCCTAAACCTTAAACCCTTGAATAATTTAAGAGGGTTCTTTTAGTTAGGCAAATAATTTTATATATTTTAATATTTACAGTTATGTAAGGCTGGGAGGGGCAGAAGTTCATTTACAAATAGGCACGTGCTAGGGATAAAGCGACGAAGGACATCGCAAAATGTCTTTGCGTCAAAGACTCCCAGGGCACACTGCTGTGTAACCATGACTCTGTGAAAGAGAGATGGAGTTGCTACTTCAAGGAGCTGCTGGCGCTCGGACTTATTATTCGGAAATCGGTCTGATGATGACATTCCGATCGAAGCGTAGAAATACTGCCCTTTTTAAGCGCATCTTGAATACCGGAAAGATGCTACGTCAGTCGCGGTACAGCTTTGTAACCCCTATTTACAATAGCAGGGGCAGTGCTCAAGATTGTGGTATTAATAGGGGCATTAAGATTATGAGTCACATCATGAAGCTCTTTGAGCGGGTGTCTCCTCGGACTTCGCCGAGAGTGTACTGTCTCTGGATGTCAATATGGATTTCAGCCAGGATACCATGCATGCATGCACGCATACCATGAATGCCATTTTTGCCCTTAGAATTTTGGTGGAGGCATACATGGAAAGAAAAGGAAGCTCCACGGCAGCCTACATTACAACCTGAATGCCGTCCACCACTATCTTGAGACGGTACGGCCGACCTTATTATTGCTGACGGAGACTCAAATTGCCCAACCAAGCGACATAGCCTATCTCCAATACCCCAGCTACAAAATAGAGCATAATTTTGTGCGTCACGCCGAGGTCGCTGTGTTCGTGAGGGAGGACCTGAGTTTTCGTGGCCTTGCCAATTTTGAAGGTCGGGCCTGTCTACCATCTGGCTTCGTATTGATTCAGATGATCGCGACCGAATCTACGCATGCTTGTACAGGTTCCATAGTAGTAATTGAGAAATGGATCGACTTTAGGAGCACATACAATCGGCTATTGACGATATGCTGTCTCAGCTGCCCTCTGCCGAGGTCGCGATACTTGGCTATTTTAATGCGCACCATGCTGATTGGCTTACATCACGCACTGCCGACTACGCAGGGAGGGCTGCGTTTCATTTTGCTATGGCAAATGGACTATCCCAATTAGTTAATTCGCCTACGCGAGTCCCAGATGTGGACTCCTTGGTATGTTGTGTGTTCCTTATTGGACCTTCTGCTGACTTCACATCCAGAACAGTATCGGTTAAGGTCGTTGCCCCTTTGCGATCTTTTGACCACTGCCTGATACGGAGTATGGTGCCTATTAAACGTATTAGTTGCAGAAAACCCGCAACCCGTCGCGTTTGGCATTACAAGTCAGTGGATTGGGATGGGATGCGTACCTTTTACTTCTCTTATCCCTGGGGGCCAGCTTGCTTTTCTTCTGATGATTCTACAGGTTATGGAATTTTACGCCCCTAGCTATGTGGTGCCAATCGGTGGCAAGGTACGTCCCTGGTTTGGTACGTCTTGCAAACAAGCTGCCATTATCAAGTGTGAAGCATACCAAATTTGGGCTGAGGCACTAGTCACTAAGGATCCAAAGGTGAAAGCCTTATAAACAAAAGTATAACCGTGCCTCAAGGTACTTTAAGGGACAAATTGCTAATGCAAAGTCCGAGTATATCGCTAAAATCGACGAGAAGCTTGAGAGATACCCGTCCGGAACACGTCAGCTCTGGGCCCTCTCGAAGACTGCACTTGGCAATTTCAGCCAGCCTTCGCATTCACCGTTGCGCACCGAGAATGACACTGGACCAGGGTCCTCACAGCGAAAGAGAAAACCGATCTCTTGGGGGCTGTCTTCGCCTCAAACTCGACTTTGGATGACAGAGGAACCACGCCGCCAACCATTCCGCGGTACCAGAGCTCAATGCCCGACATTAAGTTCAGTCACAAAGCTTTTCGGCGAGCTCTATTTTCTCTAGACATCCACAAGTCGAGTGGGCCGGATAGCATTTCTCCCTTAGTGCTCCGTGTATGTGCTCCTGAGTTGTCACCGGTGCTAACGTGTTTATTTCGGCACTCTTATTCACTCGGTGTAGTCTCTGATATATTGAAGACCGCCCTAATCCACCTGGTCGCGAAAAAAGGCGATGAAAAATCCGACTAACTCCAGGCCTATCGCTAACACCTCCCTGCTCTCCAAAATAATGGAGAGCATGATAAACAGCCAAATCCTGGTGTATCTGGAAGATCAACGGTTGCTCAGCGACCGTCAATATGGCTTCCGCCATGGTCGGCCAACCGGTGATCTTTTAGTGTACCTAACTCACCGCTGGGCTGCGGCTATTGAAGGCAAGGGAGAGGGCCTGGCAGTTAATCTGGACATGGCGAAGGCCTTCGATCGTGTGTGGCACAGGGCGCTCCTTGCGCCTTGCCCCTTGGCGACAAGTGCCGAAAAAAACTTGTGTCTTCCGTCGAGGCATCCCTTGAGAATGCCTCTTCCTGGGGTGAAAGGAACCTGGTTCAGTTCAACCCCCTGAAGAGAAGTTTGCCCGTTAACTACTAAAAAAGGAGCGTCTGCCAGTATCGCGATCATCTGGAAAGCTAGGCCAAGTTAGCCTCGAAAAAACTTGGTGTCATCGGCAGAGCGAGACGGTACTTCACGCCCACACAGTTTGGCCCTTTATAAGGCCCAGGTTCAACCTCATATGGAGTACTGTTATCATCTCTGGGCTGGTGCGACCGAGTATCAGCCTAAACCATTTGATCGCAAAAAACGGAGAGCCATTCGGATCGTTGGGGACCCAATTATCTGTGACAGGCTCGATACTTTAGCGCTGCTTAGAGATGTTTTATCGTTATGCGTTCTCTACCGCATATATCATGGGGAGAGTTCTGCAGAACTGTTTGATCTGGTTCCTCCCGCTGAATTTTCTAACCGCACTGTATGTAATAGACTAAAATACCATCCCTACCATCTGTTACTTAACCCCCTTACAACAATATATAATAAATCACTTCAATCGGGAATATTTCCAGCTAAATGGAAAGTTGCTTATATAACGCCAATTCATAAATCTGGAGACATTAATAATATTTCTAATTACAGACCAATATCCATACTATCTACTTTTGGAAAAGTTTTTGAGTCACTAATTCAAAAAAAGATGTATTCTCATTTAAAACCTTACTTTGATTCATACCAGCATGGCTTTAGTCCACATAAATCCACAACATCTAATCTAGTTAGTTACATATCTGATGTTTCTGAAGCTGTGGATAAGAACACATGTACATGCTATATATCTGAATTTTAAAAAAGCTTTTGACTTAGTCCACCACGTCATTCTTTTAACCATGTTGGAATGTATGGGTATTCATGGTTCCTTGTTACGTTGGTGTGAGTCATATTTAAAGAATCGATTCCAATTAGTTGCCTTTAATGGTTTTAAATCCTTTGAATGTAAAATACCCTCCCGTGTACCGCAAGGGTCACACTTAGGACCTTTGTTTTTCCTTGTTTTCATTAATGATGTTGGAAAAGTACTTAAATCTAAATATCAAATATTCGCAGATGATTTAAAATATACAGGGTAATTAAATCACCAGAGGATATCGAAATCCTACAAAGTGACATCGACAACCTTGTTTGTTGGTGTCTTGCAAATCGTATGACTCTAAATAAGGATAAATGTCTTCGTATTAAATTTAGTAGAAAACGAAAGCCACTAATACACACTTACTACATCGACGGTACACCCCTTACGGAATCAACGAATGTTAGGGATCTCGGGGTGATAAAAGATAACACCTTAAGCTTTAGAGATCACATTGATTCCATCATATCAAAAGCCTCGCAAGTATCTGGTCTGGTGTTAAGATTAATGAAAATCTTTCAAGGATCCAAGCTTGACAATATTAGTATACAATAGTATAATAAGGAGTATCCTAGAATATTGTTCAGTTGCTTGGAATCCTGGATATGAGGTGCACTCAGATAGAATAGAACGTGTACAAAAACGTTTTCTATATTACTTAGCGTACACAGATCTAAATGCTAAAAATTTTAATTCTTACGACGCACGCCTAATTAATTAAAAACTCTTATATATAGAAGAGAAGCTGCCGACTTTCTTTTTTTATACAAATTATTGCATAGATATATTGATGCACCAGATCTACTTACTAAGATTTGTTTCTACATTCCGCGTCAAGGTAGCCGTTTACAAAATCGTAAAATATTTAGCATGCCTGATGTCAAATCAAATCTTGGCCAACATTCGCCAATTTACCGTATTTGCTCGCTTGCGAATTGTAGTCGTCAACACTTAGATTTCTTCAGTGAATCTGTTGGTTCTCTTAAAAATAAACTTTAAACAAAATCACATTATTTTATGTAATAATTAAATAATAATTAGTCAGTAATCACACAAGTACTGTTCTTGTTAACTAAGCTATGTTTTTTAAAGCATGCTAGGTTTACATCCAGAAGACTGCAACTTCATTACACTCTATTTAGCTTAGATATTATTTTATATATCACAGATATGTACCGAGATTCCGCTTCGATGGTTAGGACTGCTGCTGGCGACACGAAACGTTATTCAGTGTTGTGCTGGATACTGTCTCGGTTTATATCCAGGACCAGCCTCCCTGGCTGATGGTGTACGCCGATGACATAGCACTCATTGACGAGAGCCGGGTTAAACTGAAGTAAAGAGTGCATCTCTGGAAGGATACGCATGAGTACGGTGGTCTTAACCTAAAATGTATCGAATACCGCGTACATGGTTAGCGGGAACCCGGACTCTAGCACTATTAATATAGGTCCTGAACCAGCCATTAAGCCGTACAAGTTCAGGTACCTTGGATTCATCTTGCATGAGTCTGGGGGCATTGATCACGACATCCATGCCCATATGCGCTGTTTTGAGCCAAATGGTGTGAGGTAACAGGTGTAGTCACCCAAACTCAAGATATACAAGAGCATAACCCGGCCGTTTCTCTGATATGGCAACGAATGTTGGCCAGCTCTATCTCGGCCCACTCAGGAGCTTCATGTCACGGATATGAAGATGCTAAGGTAGATGTGTGGACTTACGCGGGCTGAGCGCATACGTAACACATTCATCCGAGGTAGTCTTGAGTCCGTAACGTAGCGGATAAGCTTCAAGAGCGTCGCCTGAAATGGTATGGACACGTTGCGCGCCGGCTTGAGAACTATGTCGGACGAATATGCCTTGATATGCATGTCGTGAAACGGGATGTGAGAGCCAATGGACTTACCACCGAGGATGCCAAAGACCGTACCAAGTGGAGTAGGTTAAGTGGGATGCCCTGGCATACCCTGGCTAAGTTAGGAGAAATGCCAGGAAGAAAAAGAAGACGTTAAGTAAGGCTGGTAAGGGGTCACTGTGCGCAAATCTTCCATCCTCCACCCCCATACATTCCTTCTTCCATGTCTGTATTTTTCAACATTTTTGAAATTTTGACTGATATAATAGGACCTAATTTTTACAATTCAACAATCCCCTATGATACTTTAGTAATTACAAATGTAGCACCCCGGGCTCCTCTAATACATAGTCTACGATGTTGGACAAAGACAGAAACTGTATCAAAGAAGCGTTCATTATCAAGTTCGTTGTCGCAGGAAAGCTAACGTTGATGACCGTGGGTTATAATAGCACATTAGATATTGAATTCGATACATTGCGTGTTGAGCGGTGGAAATCAACGCCGCTCTTTGTGATACCAGAGCGAGGAAGTGAAAATAATTTAAATATAACCACTCCCCCGAGTGGGATCGAACCCACAACCGATAGCGTTGACAGTCAGACATTTTTAATTGATAAGTGATTAAATTATCACAAGAGCTCAAATTCAAAATTCCCAATAGAGCTGCCAGAAATCCAATCAGTTCCCCACATCCTCGTATCGGAAGACTCCTGTTCCACGAATATGTAGGCTTCGCAACAGTATATATACAGATTTGATAGGTTTCGACAGACACACAAAATTCGTTCAATTTGAGTTTTAATTTTTATATCTTTTTTCTTCTTTATTAACAACTATCGAGTTTAACGCACGTCGTATTGACCTTAACGTAGTATACGCAAGTTTGATTCAATTTTATTTTCAAATTAAGTAATATAAAATAATTCAAACTATTTCAACCCACCATCATGTATACTTTAACAATAACAAAAAAGAATTAATTTATATTATTATTTCGATGATTATATATTTTTGATATCTGTGGAGGAGCAGACGGAAACACCAGTGAAATTATTAATTACGTTCACTTTATTATGTGGAGAAGTCTGAGGCGAAATACATTTCGTCATTAACTTTTTTGTGCTAATTTATATATACACATGTGTATATTCATATCTATATACGTGTCATACTAGTCTCAATTATGGACAGAAGGGTTCAAGGGTTACTGTACTAAAACAGGATTCTAATGAACATAGCAAAACGTTGACGAGGCGAGTGGTCGTCATGGTGACGATGGTGGCGATGGTGGCGATGGTCCTCACGTGGTGGAGACGGGCGGCGGAGGCGGCGGCGGCGCCAGGAAGGCGGCGGGCGGCGCCGCCCACGGCGGACCAAACGCGCCGCGCCAACCCATCATGCCTGTAACGTCGCATTCGTTAATAACTTTATTATATGAGGCAATGTGCAGTGTCGGATGACGCACGAGGAGTGTGGTACGTACCGGGCGGCGGCGGCGGCATGTGCGGCGCGTCGCCCTGCAACAAGCGCACGTTTCAGATACAACGTTTGCAAACACAACAAGTAGACGACGTGATCCGCACACGCAGATACATTTGTTACAATTAGCGACACTCGGACACGGATCGAAATATAACGATATTTCGATCCGTGTCCGATTAATCACAAATTTTTTAAATATTGTTATAAAGTAAGCGAGGTGGTGTTACCTGATGCGGCGGCGGCGGCGGCGGGAAGGGCGGAGCGCTGCCGGGCGGCGGGGGCTGCGCCGCGCTCACCGCGCTGCCCGCGCCCGCGGCGCCCACCGCGCCTGCGCGGACAGGGGCACAATGTTGTTAGGGCGGGGAAATATTCAGGAAGACTTCTCTTAAACTGCATCGCGCAGTAATATGTAGGTGTTATGTGTGTCATATAATATGCTCTGAGCAACACGATATGTAAATTTTTAAATAATAATGATGAATTTTCATGTTAGATAATAAAAATTAAATTTCAAAGATTGTTTGAAATGATTACTGTACTTTAGATTATCGGAAGTAAAGTTGGGTTTAATTGATTGTACTGTATTTAAATTTACAAAACACTAGCGGCGCGCTCGCGGCTTCGCCTGCAACGACTACATTATTATATTTTAATATATAAAATTTCGTTTTGCTTAAATTATTTAAATCACTGAGAGTACTGTGCCAGTACTGACTCTGGCGCGGACACCTTCAACATACAATGTAGGAAAGAATTATTGTCACTGCAATGTGTCAAAACTTTGACTTTCTATCATAAAATCAGAAGATAACAAAATGTATGTGTTGTCGACCCGAAATCTGTTTTAAACTGGTGTCATACCGAGCCACGGCGCGTGCTGCGGGTGCGGCATCGCGTGCGGGAACGGCGCCGGCGGCATGGCGGGCGCTCCGCCTCCGCCCGGGGCGCCCGGCGCGCCGCCCGCCGGCGCCGCCATGATGGCGCGGGGCGGCGGCGCCGGCGCGAATGGCGACGCGGAGGCGGCAGAGTGCGCGTGGGGGAGCGCGTGCGGGTGCGCGGGGCGGCGCGGTGGCGCCTCGCCCAGCTCCGCCATGAGCGACAGGTACTCCTCGTCGATCTTGGCCTTGTCGTGCGCGGGCGGCGCGAGGCCGGGCGCGGCGTGCGCGGGCGCGTGTCCGGGGCGCTTGGCGCGGCAGTCGCGCGCGATGTGGCCCGCGCCGCCGCAGGAGGAGCACACGATGCTGCCGGTGACGTTGGGCTTGTCGGGACAGAGCCAGGTCTTGTGGTCGGCGGCGGAGCAGTTCGCGCAGCGCGGCGCGTCGCTCTCGCGCAGCGTGCCGTTGAGCTGCGCCAGCTCGCGCAGCTGCATGCGGCGGAGGTCGTTCTGCCCCTCGGGCACCTCCACGCCCTGCCGGATCACCTCCTTGATCTTCTCCACGGCTTTCTTGACGCAGTCCGCGTTGGTGGCGGTGATGTAGGCGTGCAGCGGCTCGTCCTCGCCGGGCAGCGGCTGCCCGTCCTTGCGTCCCACCTTGCCCTCCTTCACGGACCCCTTGCCGCGGATTATTATCTTGGCGCCGGTCTCTTTCTCCATGGCTGCGGAGAAATAAGCGATAAGGAGGGTGCGTGTTTAAGGACTGTAGTGTGACCGCGGGCGGCGGGCGCGGGGCGGGGGTGGCGTACCTTTAAGCGTGTTGCCGCGCGGTCCGATGAGCAGCCCCACGAAGTTGATGTCGGGGTGCTCCTCCTGCGGGATCATGACCTTGTCGTGCACGCGCACGATGGGCGGCTTGTAGTCGGGCGGCGGCTTGAACTCGGGGTTGATGTGGTGCATGCGCTGCACGAGGCGGTGGCGCTCCTCCTCCAGCTTGCGGCGCGTGCGGTACTCGCGCGTGTTGAGGCGCTTGCCGTCCGTGGAGTAGATGGGCTCGGGCGACGGCGACCTGCAACACGCGCGCGCTCAGTGCCGGCCGGACGGGCTCCGGTGACTAATGATCGAGTCTCGCTCCACTATCACTATCGAAAACTAAGCTACGTGGCTCCTAAGCTATAACGGCCTGAGAAAAAAAATTGATTATTTTGTGAAATTATTACACCTGAAATTTGAATGTATTAGAACGCTGAAAAATGATTATTAAAAGTAATATATTAATCGGGCTCGTCTCTGAAAAGAGTTGCATTAGTGTGGGTGAGGCGCCGCGAGCGCGAGGACTCCGCGGCGACCCGGGCGTTCGTTAATATTCAATTTGTTTTTACTCATCGCGACCGTTACTACGTCACAAGTGTTACAGTAAAAGAGAAACCGTCCTGCGAACCAAAAACGTGTCATTATGCATGTACCGGTAAGTCTTCACGTGGAGCGGTCCGTCCTAACTGAGAGCGTGACTAGATAATGTTTGGAGAAAACCTTGCGAGGCGCCACGGCGCTCCGGCGGGAGGGCGCGGGCGCCGGGCGCGGGGCGCGGGGCGGAGCGCGGGGGCGGAGCGCGGCTACGTGCTAGGAGGAGGGGTGGCGAACCTTTCTTCCACGTTGGCGGGGATGCCGAGGTCTCCGGAGCGCAGCTTGCGGCTCACCTCCTCGATCTGCAGCTGCACTGCAAGGCAAGGGGTTAGCGCCGGGCGGCCGCACATTAGACTCGCGCACACTGCCGTCCCTCTCGTCGGCGCCGGGAGTCGAACCCGGCCCGCCTCGGTGCCGCCGGCGGCCGACGCGGGAACGGTAAAATATTACAAAAATGTTAATAAATGAAATCGAGTCGCACACGAGACCATTAGAGTGATGGTCGCTAGCGGAACAATACAAGGGCGAGTACTCACGCAGGTACTGCTCCTCCTGCTCGCGCGTGAGCGTGGAGGGCAGCACGGTGGGCAGGCCGGGGATGAAGGTCTTGTCGTGCTCGGAGCCCATCCAGCGCGTGCGGCGGCGGCGCGCGCGGCGCTCGGCCGCGGTCTCGCCGGGCGGGCCCTGTCCGTCGTCGGCGTCGTCGTCGGGGTGGTGGTCGGGCGGCGCGCGCTCGCGGTGGCGCGACTCGGCGCGCGCCTGCAGCAGCTCCAGCTTCTGCTGCACGGAGGTGGGCGGCGGGATGGCGGTGGCGGCGGACAGCGCGGCCGCCGCCGCCGCCGCGGGCTGCACGGGCGCCGCCATGCGCCGCTGCGCCACAAACGTCTGCCGCCGCCGCCCGCGCCTCTCATTAGTATACACGCACACACACGCGCCCGCCACCGGACAAATCGAATACATATCTCTGCTAACGATTAATAGTGTGCACTCGGAACGAATATAATTCAAATATTAAAATAAAAAAATGATCAAAGGCCGGCCGGGCCGAGCGCCGATCCCTCCGACCGGTTCTGTTCACTTTTGAGCCAAACTTCTGTGTACTGATGAAATATTCGTTAAATAAATAAACTAAAATGTGTGTTTAAAACACAAAGAGCCGACATAAAGCTACTCACTGGTGTAAGTAGTCTGAGTGTCTTTATAATACTATAATCTAAGCTTTGAGTTGGTTACAGTTCTTTAACCATTAACTATGGATGTAAACAATAGTGTGTGCTAACACTTACCATGTGGTTGATATATTTCTATAAAATATTATGAGCAATATTAACATTTAGGAGTTTACTTTACATTATATACCATATTACTCAATAGTTACCTGTCTCTCTTCAGCATTGTGCTGGAAACAACGACAACATTATGTGCTACGTGCTACACACTCATATCCCATTTGTATACAATTGCAATTAGAATAGACACCATTATCGCTATGAATTTGATAATATTGATTTGGCTATGCTGATATTACCTGTGCAACGGCAGCGGCGGCTAATATTGCAGCTTGTGTGGCAGGATTAATACTTGTAGGGGCGGCAACTTGCCGGGCTGTAGCCTTAGTTGTGGTTCCCACCATTTGATCCAACAAAGCAATTGTTCCATCCCTGTTGATAGCCATATAAAAACTCTTTCAGATGTTTTCAGATCTTTTTTACATTTTATTTGCTACCAATATAATGTAGTATAAATTATTTTTTAGTATTACTGTTCAACTCTTAAACACATTAAGGGTTGATATACACAATTTTAACGATTACTGTACATTAAACCTACAGCACAACTGCATTAGACCCATCGGAATACTTATATGTTTACTTTGTACAGATAAATTATTGTCTTGTAAGGGTTAAAATTTTAAACCCCAATTAGCTACAATGGATATATATAAATATATATCTATGCATAGCAAGAAGTCTCCTAATAATCGATTTCGCCGTTGTTACAAGACAATCAATTATTAGATAGGATCCTGAGAGCATTAGTTTTGTAAGTATTTACCTGTCTTTTGATTTCCTTCCACGACTTCGGCTGCGACTGCGCGACCGACTGCGTCTTTTCTCCTTGTGGCGATCACGACTTCGACTACGTTCTCGGTCTTTATCCCTGAGAATCATTAAGTAATAGTTAACAAATCGAATACTAATATCCTCTTAGAAAGAATATTCTTTAATTTAAAAGTAAGCAAGTTTAGTATAATAAATAACTAATTTTGGCACAAACCTC
Organism: Dryadula phaetusa; assembly: GCA_032432895.1. Classification (NCBI taxonomy): domain Eukaryota; kingdom Metazoa; phylum Arthropoda; class Insecta; order Lepidoptera; family Nymphalidae; genus Dryadula; species Dryadula phaetusa. Next base: position 3,600,944 of record JAOYRS010000011.1, on the reverse strand, counting down.
TTAGACCTGTGCCTGTCGCGATCTCGGTCGCGGTCGCGGTCCCGGTCGCGGTCCCGATCGCGATCTCGGTCTCGATCCCTGTCCCGGTTGCGGTCGCGGTCCCTGTCCCGGTCTCTGTCCCGCTCACGATCTCTATCCTTATCTCGATCACGGTCCCGTTCGCGTCCCTTTTCTCTTTCCTTGTGGCGATCACGGTCTCGGGAACGTGAACGACTCCTATCTCGATGACGTGAACTCATTCTTTTAAAGAAAATTGAACTTTTTCAAACTAAATTGCATTTATATAGATTCGTTATCACTTTAAAATATAATTAAATATGTTTTTTTACTTATAACAAATTCAACAATTATCAAACACGCAGCCAACAAGCTAAAAGTTGACATATTATCCACAGATTATTAAATATAGATAGTAAATGAAAAAATATATCACAGATGATATAATGTGCTCATTATTGATTATCTAATGAAATGCAAACGAACAATTATTTTCCTGGTTTTTAAACATTTTAAATAAAATTATTTTAAGAAGATTTATCGTGTATATTTTGGTATTTGAACCCGTAACTATAGGCTACTGTAATGTTCGTTACGTTTGTTTTTCAAAAATATATTTTCGTATAATCCTTATTTCATTTAAATAAATAATTTTGATTTCTTTATCGACTTTTCATTATTATTGCAGTCTCTCACCATCACACGATTTTATGTACTTCAGTAAAAAGAGGATTAGTAAGTATAAAAAAAAAACATATTCGTAGATCTTGAACGATATCCAAGAAAATAGGCTGAAAGTACAGTGTCAAGACACTCCGTACTTCTCTTTCAAGTGAATTCGAGACATTGCGTTGACTGGCGCCAAACTACATTTATTAGATTTTAGCACTAATTCAAAAACTTTCATTTCGTCTCAGCAATATTTGCATCCCTGGCGTAGTCAATTTAGTAAACCGTAAATAAAGTCAGCTTTCAGCAAAAGTATATCTGCTGCGAGCTGCGACTCGGATATAGCATTTACATGCCCCAGAGTAGAAACATTATGAATGACCTAGTCGTTTTTAAATAAAAATTATAATGATGTGCAAGTTTATTTGACAAACTCGGGCATTAAATGAAACATGAGTAAACTCTATTGCTGTTGAGTTTAGTTTGTGACAGCTACTTCCTGTAATTAGGTCCAAGAAATTATTACTTTAAAGATAACGTTTCTTGCATTCTTTCCACAAACTAAGTCAATCCTATCACTCTCTCAGATTATTGATAACTCACATGTGGTCTGAAGATGTATTCTACATTTTTTTGATTCTATTATAGATGCTGTTGCTACTCTTTCGTGTTAGTAGCACAATCAACAAATACCGATATGTAAAAGGATAAAACAAACTGGTAATTGATTGCAATAGTCGAGTCATCTCACTTAAGGAAATCATTAAAGGAAAGAAACCATCTGTTTTTTTTTACCATAATATGTATTTTGATATTCATAACCAGTAAAGCTTCATTCGGGACTAACTAACTCAACATTAGAATAAACAAGTATCAATGTCTTCTCAATATATTTTAAAGATCAAAATACATTTCTTACAACAATTCCTTACTGTTAACAATTCAATCATACCAAATTACAATTTAGAACAATTATATAATAGCATTCTCTATTACAATTTGTCACTTAAAAAAATACAAAATGCTGCAAATTATACTAAAACAGCTTAGAGCTAAAACAATTGCAAATAATGAAACGTGTAAAATTAAGTCACCGCTGCAGTCACCCACCATCACCAGCAGTGACCTTATTTTAGAAGTAGCTGAAGTAATTGTACACAATGTCTAGTAAAATAAACATGTCCCGTAACAAACCGACAAAATCAACTTAATTCTAATTCAATTATATTTAAATCTTCTTATTCTAACAATATTACTAGTCTTAACATCTACAAAGTTTAGTCTGAAGTCACTCCACTCTCCACATCACTATCTTTACAATTGTAGATTGGATTTAAAACACGCGGGCAGACAGCACTCATTGTTTATACTCATTTTGAAAGTTCCAAATTCCTTTAAAAAATTGTTTGTTCCAAAATATAAGTCAGCGACTGTAGAATACAACTACATATATCTTCAAACATTTGACCTGGTGGGGGGCAATGAGAATTATCTACTACTTATCTTCCTGAATTGCTGTCACAACTTCCAAAGTTTTAATCTTAAACCCATTCTTATGAACTTTACCCTTGCATATATTTTTTTAGCACATATGGGATCGATTGGGACTTATCACAATTTCATTATAATGGTATCCCTAACGTTCACGTAATTTTCAGCTTCTTGGTAATTTATGCAAGGCATGTTTATTTTTGACTCGACTATTAGAAAACTATGTTTACTGCTAGGCTGATGAATTTACAATGCTGAGTGTCCGAGTCAAATGCAGTTACAATGCTGAAGCAGAACTCTGTTGACAAACACACTACATTAGCTTTATCACTTGGTATATAATAGGACAAGTTGATAAATTGTATAACAGATAAAATAATTGGAATTATTTGAATTAGCTATTTAATTTATTCTACACAGTAGGAATGTCAAAGGGAACTGAGTGTCAAGACACTTGTCGTCGCTTTCCACAGTGCAGTGAATCTCAACGCCGCGCTTCTTATAGAAAACCAGACAAAATAAATATAATTCAAATATAATCATTTCCCCAAAGGAACATAGAGAGAATCTGGCTAACTAGCGCTGCTATGGCTAACAAAACAATACCAAAAGAATAGAATAAAATAAATACTACATTATTATTATAATTATTATTTAAAAGTAATAAATAATATATCTGGTTTAAAGTAATGAAAACAAACAGAATATGATAGAAGAGACAGAAACTATATTAGACATAAATATTTACCCTAATTAAACAGGTGCTCCCGGTCCCCCTTTTTTACCGATCAAGGATTTATGTATATGTGGGATAACACCACCTCCAGCAATGGTAGCTTTGATAAGACTGTCCAACTCTTCATCTCCTCTTATAGCTAGCTGTAAATGTCTGGGAGTGATACGTTTTACTTTAAGATCTTTGGATGCATTTCCCGCCAACTCTAAAACCTAAAAGTGTGTGCATTACTTTGTTATTAGTTTGTTTTTATTACATCAAAATCATAATAGTTTAAACTAAAGATCTCGTAAATAATTTCCCGCCAAATTAGTTGTTAATCTCACTAAATTATAATAACAGTAAGTAATATAAAGTTATTACTCCAAAACTAATATTGAAGTGATATCATGTATATAGTATGCTAAACCCCTAAAATTGTCATATGATAAGATAGGGAATACGAAAATAAATAATCATTAATAATTTCCCGCCAAAATTATTATAGCCTTAATTAGACAAACTAATTTGAAAATATTTTAATAATACGATTAATCAATCAGATGCCAAAAGAGGGCCTTTTAAAAAAGGTAGTTTTTAAAAGCTAATTTCTAGAAAATGCCAGCATTTTAATGTTGTAATTACACGAACCAGCCGCCATATTGACAAGGCGTCACTTACCTCGGCTGTAAGATATTCAAGAATAGCTGCAGAATAAACCGCAGCCGTGGCACCGACACGACCGTGACTCGTAGTCCTATTTTTGAGATGTCTATGAATTCTACCCACTGGGAACTGCAATACGAATACAAATAATATTCGATCATTGATTATTAAAACATACTAGGCTAGCCGCCGCCATACTAGAGGTCATGCGTATTATTCAATTTTATGAAATAATTATCTTTTCATATTTTGTAACAATTTCGAGACTCTAAATTCATAAAATAAATTAATATTTAGAATAAACATACCTGCAAGCCCGCCCGAGCCGATCGTGAGACAGCTTTCGCCTTGGCTTTGCCAGAATCTTTACCCGCTTTACCACCAGCCTAAAAATTGCGAAAAATCCCATTAATTTTAATCGTACGGCGATGAAACTTCGCCAGGATATATATCACATGCCACTTCACCAAAATCCACAATAAAATCACCACATCACTAATTATTTTACACAAAATCTTGCAAAACTCACCATTTTGAAACGTGTAACACACTATCACTACTAGAGAACAACCAACAGGAAAGGCGCCAAGCCAAATCAACGGGACAAAGATGGCAGCGCCGCGCCACTTTGTGCTGCGACAGGTTGGCCAACCGTACGTCACCGGAAGTGGCGCAAAAATAAACAACGCTCCTCAATGACTTCGTCCAATGACATGTGTTTAAATTGGCGGGCAGCGCAGTGCTGCCAAGCCGTGCAACGGCTTTTCTCGTAACTAATTTTTCTTTTTCGTCAGCGTTTAGTTTTTAATGTGTGCATTTTGGCTTATATTATTTATAACCTATCTTCGGTATAAATGTAATATAATAATTATAAGGTTATAAAATATATAAATGTGGTAGTTTATAAGAAATGTATATATATCATTTACATTAATTATAATTATATTTAAATATGATTCTAAAAGTGTAGATATTAATATCGTAACGAGTTATAAGTTTTATGTAATTATTGTAACAAACAATAGTTATACAACATAATAAATTTAATTTGCTAGAATAAAGTAAGGAACTAAGGTTCAATATTAGTAGCATCCATATCCTTTAGTTATGTTTATAAAAAAAAATTGTATTTATGAATGAATTGAATATATAAGTTAGCATAAACGTTAAATATGTTTTAAATGAAACTATTTAAAATTATTTTCACTTCCTCGCTCTGGTAAGACAAGGTGCGGTGTTGATTTCTACCACTCAACACGCAATGTTTTAAATGCGGTGGAAAGCTAAGTACGACTGTCTTGACACTAGGTTCTTTCAGTTTACACTGCTTTGCGGGCTAAAAAGGTGTGAAACCAATTTTATATGTAAACTTATATTTTATAATGTTGTTTAAAATTTATATATAAATGAATGCATAAAAACAATTAGATCTATAGAAATAACTTAGAATAGCACCGCCTCACTTCGTCCTGTGAATGTGGGTGGGTATTGTAAAAGGCGACTAGGAATACAATCAATATAGGCAAATCTTTTTGAAACTTTGTCTGCTATCGCAAACCCTCCTGCCAAGTGTTGCGATTATGGCAATTTGGAATTGGGCAATATGATACCGGTGGCCAAATGTTGATCCATTTCATAGAGAAGGCGGAGGCCCTCCTACAGTCGCTCCTACAATCTTTCAAGCTTATGTTAGTATACAATGTGCCTCAAACAAGTCGGTAATCATTGCCCGTTTTAATAGATACATCAATATATATTCGCTTTTTCGTTAACATGATAAGATCTATCTCCTTTTTGACTTTGTCGTCCAGACTCTACCAGGTTCACTAACTCTGATGGGGTTTCCTGAACAAAGAGTTCATCATATATATCATGGATTTATAAGAAATTCTGTAGCATATATTCCATAGCACAGAGACGTGAAATGAGACTACAGAACTCCATCGATGATGATGACCGAAAGTGATTCTAGCTCGTGTAGCGCAATGAAACTCAGCTTGAAGATCTCAGTAGTGTTTTTCAAAAAGTTGGTCTTAATATGAACATGGATAAAACAAAAACTATAATATTTACTATTTTTAATTTACAAAAATTTTAAAATTAATTAAAAAAAATCATAATATTTATAAAAATTATGTTAAATGCCTTTGCTCGGTTACTATTGGGGACACAACCTGCCAAGCTGTTGACCAATACTCGGGACATAGTCCAGTTAAGTAAGTACAATTTCGACAAAGAGATCTTGTGATCTTGACAGTGGGCGAGACACGTAGCGAGGAGAACCGACTGCCGTTGGGGCGGAAAAGTTTTAGAATGATGACGCACAGTGGCCAGGCCTCCTAACAAGTGGACCGACGATTTGATCAAGGTCGCGGACAGCCGCGTGATGCGGGAAGAACAATAACGATCTCGTGATAATCCCAGGGGGAGGCCTATGTCCAGCAGTTGGCGCTATGTGGCTGACATGACGAAATATATAAACATTTAAAGCACTCGATGTATAGACACTAGGAGTAGGAAGACTCTTAATTTAAAGACATGAAATTATGTATATATTTTATTTATGTTCTTTTTGGTTTCCAATCACAGTGGTATACATTTAACATAATTTATTTTGTATAGATTCACATTCCAGGACCCAGATGGCCTCCTAGTTTAATTATAATATAGTTTGAAGTGTATTTTCTGAAATTTAACACTAATGTAAGTAAAGTAATTAACATCTGCTTTCGTTAATGATAATTAAGAATAATTGTTAGAATAATATTTTATATTAAGTAAATTTAGTGTAGGTAAGGTAACAATTATACAGCTATTCTGCATCTTCCGACAGCTCGTCGCATCGGTCCTCTAGCTCGTACTGCAAAACAAAAATAAATTTTATTAATAAATAGTATTATACAGTAAATAATTAATTTAGGTCAGGTTTAGTCACACGAAGGCTCACCTCGTCGAGCTGCAAGCACTTGCCCCACTCGGCCAGCGTGATGCGGTGGTCGTCGTCCTCGTCGCAGCGGTCCAGGAAGGGCGCGATGCAGTGCTCCAGCGCCATGAGCGGCGCGCGGATGGGGAACAGCTCGTGGCGCGACACGGAGCGGTCGTTGTCGTGCGCGTCCAGGTCACACCACTTCCAGATGGCGGCGTTGGTCCAGCGCCGCGTCAGGTTCGACTCCGCCTCGCGCTCCATGTGCATGTAGTGCGGCGACAGCTCGCGGCGCTCCGCCATGTCGCGCATGATGTTGAACAGCCAGTCGCGCATGCGCCGCGGGAAGTCAGACATCTCGCTCTCGGAGCACTCGGGCATCTCGCGGCACGCGCCGTAGTACTCAATCTGCACGTGGTGGTATTCGGGGCCGCGGCACAGGTCGCTGCCGTCCAGGCACAGGCAGCGCTGGCGGTACACCTCGCAGTCGGAGGACCATGTCTCGTTGCGGTGCGTGCACACCTTGCGGCGCGAGTCCGTCTCGTAGGGGCACTCCTTGATGCAGTTGCAGACGGCGTCGCCGTGCTCGTCGATCTCGCACACGCGCCCGGCGCTGCAGTGCACCTTCAGGCACGGGTCTGGACCGAACGCAAAACTTTTATTATCGCATTTTTGGACATACATAAAAACATAATTTTAAATTGGAAAACAAATGTAATCTTACCATCCATAAAGACTTCGTAGCCGTTTTCCTCGTCAACTTCGTTCATCATTTCTTGAACACGTGCCCGTTCCGATTCCTGCAAAATAAAATGTGTCAATGGCAACAAATGTCTCATCTATCCCTCAGAAGTAATGGACATTGAGGTCCGTCGTGCGGTTGTACTCATTAGAACCGAACTTCAATTAAAGTTGCAAGTACCTGGAATCGTTTCTCTTGACGCTTCGCCAAGTCGAGCTCGTTGTGCTCGGTCTCGGCGGCGTCGGGGCGCGCGTCGGCGGCGGGCGGGAACAGGCGCGCGGCCGCCAGCATGGCCGGCTCCGTCGTGGTGGTGCGCAGCCGCCGGTGGCGACGCCGCTTCTGCTGTACCCATCCACATTACAGAACATTATTGACAGTAGGTTCAATATTAACTTCTGTTTGGATTTACCAAGGGATATCATAGATAAGTGAGATGTAGATAAGTTATTTTTTTGAGGGCTGAGTGATGCTTACACTATGTATACATTTCTTAGAAATAGAAATTTTAAGTATACTACCGTGACTGCCTCAGTAGAGCATATTGCTGCGACCAATAAGGCCAGCAGCAGGATGTGACTTCTCATCGTGTATTATTTCTGGGAACAAAAAAATAAAAAAAAATTGGTATTATATATATATATGTACATATAATAAAATAATATTATTTACTTTTTCAATCATAAATCAGGAATGTATGTGATTCACAACAATAAAGAATAAAAATGTGAAGTGTATATACACAATATTGTAGATTTACGTTTTACCCTGCATGAGAGGGTGTAATCAGAGAAAACCAAGGGACAAGACATTCCATTGACTATCCGTCCGAATTCGAGGGATGGAGTTTTGAGTGGCGGGCTCGGGGTCACGCTTTGTCGTACCACAAAGTACAAAGTTTTTTATTTAGTACTTCCTACACTCGTGTTCCGTGGTACCTCCATATGTAAATCGTATTTCATCAATCAATCGTAAGAACTGTTTCTAGTAGGCATTTCAGTAGTTTAGCAGGACGTAGTACTAATTTGGCATGAAATTTAGCTTTTCTATAGGATTTTTGGATAATTATTTCAATAAGTGTCTGTATATTTCTTAGATAGTAAGCTTACTATCTAAGAAATATACAGACACTTATTGAAATAATTATCCAAAAATCCTATAGAAAAGCTAAATTTCATGCCAAATTAGTACTAAGACTTAGTAAGCTTCGTGTGATAGTGCTAATATGCTGATAAGAGCAAGTTCAAATTCGTTCGTGACAAGTAATGAGAGGTCGAATTGCGTTTATAGCAGAACGCCGCGCCGGCTGAAAAATTCATCACCTCGGTGACTTCATACCGTGTGTCTGTTTAAACTATATCAGGCGCGTCAAATTTAGATTAGTGTAGGCATTAAATAAAACGACACTATGAACATAGAATAATAAAATTTGCAGAAATGGTACCAGCGTGACCGTAACTAACTACAAAATTGTACGTATTTGCCAGTTGAAACTAAATTGCGGTGGCTATTATTTTGATTAAAATCACATTCACTTGCGTCATCTACGCTGATCGAGATGATTCAGGTCGCCCAGCACCGGGTGCGGGGTGCGGGGGTTGCGGGAGGGGAATCACTACTGCCATATTTCTTTCAATCAACATGACACCGAGCTCATTTTAATAGGAAGGCAATACAGCATTTCTGAAAGGCGCGCAGCGTAGCGAGTTTATCTCTTGTATTCAACTGATTGCAAATCGTTTTAAATTATACATCCTATTTAAAATTAACGACGATTAGAAGAATTAAGTTTTAAGTAAATTAAAAATGATCGAAGTAAAAATGAATGAAAGGGTCTCGCGTGAGTGGGTGGTCTCAGCTCGGCGACCTATTTCAGCCTCTTGAGAGTCGCGAAAGAAAGAATCTATCATAATTGAACATGACGACAACGACAGCAGTACTTTATTGTAAATTTGTTTCTGTTAACCTAAATATGCCACCAAGGCTTTTACACTGCATTCGAATAAATCACTGTTATTAACAATATAGCATTAGTAACACGTAGTATACGTGCACGTCACGTACAGCAGGTTGGCTGCAAGCTGCATTATATGTTGCACACTCGCGCCCTACAGGACGCGTAGGTACTAGTCGGCAGACATGCGTAAGCACGCCGAGCTTTGCCTTTAAACGCACCTTCCGTTTTCCGGCTTTAATTACCAATGCTCTTTCGAAAGCTCTATATGTACGTATCTACTTCATTCGACGCTATTTTATACTACGGGTTTTGCGTTGCGTGACATTTTTTTATATTTATACATAAGTATTAATCATTTGTAATGAAATAATATTTGGGAACTTCATAAGTAAATCAAAATTGCGCTAAGTATAAAAACATCAGCAACTCATGTACATAGATGTGTCTTCTTATCTCTGTACTGATTACGGGTTGACCGTGTTTAAGTAAACCAAAACATATTTAAGAGAAAAAACTGATAACTGGGTCTATTTAATAGAGCATGGACGTTGAACATCGATTATGTTTTTAAATATTTCGTGTCTGACGATAACCTGCGACCGACAACCTCGTTACCGAAAGCTGGACCAGTATCTTTGGATTTGTGTCGACTGCCGGCGCAGCGTGACGAGTCGAGCTTTTACGACTTCGGGAAAATACAAGTATACCTACGGTATTTAGCACGCTGCGCGCGCCGCGGGCCGCACATTATGTTTTAATGCGTGTTCGAGTTTCATACACGTACCTACTGAAAATAGTTCAGTTATATTGTAGCTTATGTATTATAAGGCATTCAATGATGTTGTAACGGGTTTTAATATCGTAAATCTTATAATAAAATGACAATCCATAAAAGCCTTGATAACCAATCTGTAACTAGAGCACATGCAAGAGTGATTAAGCTTTAAATTGAGTATAAACTAGGTCACCACGGGAGGATCCTGCGAATATCATTTAGCGGTTATTCGCGCGAACGGAAGCGCGGCTATCGCAGTGTCCGCCGATAGCCGCGACCCCGGCCGCGTCGTTCGTAAGATAAAAATAAAAAAATGTATACTTTTAATATAGCCTGTTATGTGCAATAATAATCGTTATTATAACCTTTGTAAGGTTTTACAATTAAGCATAAAATACCATTGTCTACATTTTTGTGTTGAAATGGAATAGAATTTTGCATACGCGGTTAATACTTATATGTTGGCTTATATAAAGCGTTTGTAGTTTTTAAATATGACGTCATAACTGAAACAAATATAGACGCATGATTATTATCTTTTCTTCATCTACTCAATAAAAAAACTAAAAGGCTAGCATTTACTTAGTTCATTTAATGCCTTTCTGAATCATCATAAGTATAAAAGTACAAGTGAAGCTGGAAAAGAACAAGTGAGGCCGGTCGTGGCGCAGTGGGACAACGTGTGACTGTAAACGTGATCGGTTGTGGTCTCTATCCTCTCTCGGGGGAGTGATTATATTTAAATTATTTTCACTTGCTCGCTCTGATAAAAGACAAAGTGCGGCGTTGAGTTCCACCACCCAACACACAATGTCTTGAATTCGGTGGAAAGCGAAGTACGGAGTGTCTTGATACTAGGAACTTTCTGTCTATCTTGCTATGCGGGATAAAAGCGTGAAGCTAAAAAAACATACAATAACAAGATAATTTATAATTTTTACAACATATCGCACTAATATTACAATAGTGTTGTAGCTCAACGTTTAATGAATTTGACACGACATTGTATAGAAACGTAATACATTTTAGAAAAAACGTATAAAAATTTTGAACGCAGCGGGATTCGAACCCGCGCCTCTTGGATACCGTCCAAGCGCCTCTTGGATACCGTCGAATCCCGCTGCGTTCAAAATTTGTATACGTTTTTTCAAAAATGTTTTCTAATCCTAAGTGTGGAATAACACTTTAAAAATAGTAAATATAGGGAATACATATTTAATTTTAAGTTTCAATATAGTGTCAAGTCAAATTTCGAGTAGATTATATTACACTGTTGTAGTTTTAGTGCGATATGTTTACAATTGAATTGTGTATGAATGAAATAATTTTAATATTTAAATTACTTCTTTCATACACGTTTAGTGTATATTAGTGAATATTCACAAAACAGTAATACATATCAAAATAATATGTAAGCAAAATATAGGAAAACACTGTGAAGCACAGCATAAATTGTAGTGTATGGTGTGTGATAAACGTAAACATTTAAATGCTGACTCCAGCAGTCAGCGATTTGTTTTGTAACGAGTATCATAATACTGCATTCCACGAATGAAACGTTTAATAAAAAGATATCTATTATATATTCGTTTTCTCCGTCAGGTTAACTGGTGTTGTATTTTAACACAAATTCCGCCAAGTTAAATAGTGTGGTATTTTAAATGAACACATAATAATATAGCTAAGGAAACTAATTTGAGTAATCCATTGAATAGAACAAGTTTTGAGCCAAATTTTGATCTCATTTAATTAAAGTAGTTCAATTATTAAATGAATTATAATCGACAATACGATATACATTATTTCTTTAGAAATGTAATTGAATGAGTGAATGATTCATTAAATATTAACATATTTTTTATTTATCTTTATCTTGCAAAAATATAATATTTTGTCAGCTTAACAAAAAATAAAATCAAAATAATATGTTTTTTTTTTAAATAAATAACTCTCATTTTCACTCTTATTTAAATCAACAAGTCCATTTATTTTATCACTTGTTACCATTGAAATATTTCTTTATAAGTCTTCAATTTAAGTAAACACGCATAGCGTTGTGAAAATGTGACGATTGTTTTTGGGATGGCTTCAAAAAGTGACTATTTTTTTAATAATCAAAAAATATACCGTTTTCCTTACATTTGTTACAATGTAAGATTTATTCCAATGTACATAAAAAAGGTTCTTTTCTATTTGTTTTTATAATAACTGTGACGCATTATTACGTGTCATCACAAGATTAATTTATTTTTAAATTAATATTGAAGTAACTTGGAATAATTCATTAATGCGTATTTTAAATGAAACTATTTAAAAAAATTAAAAAGATTAATCGCGTATATTTTAGTATTTGAAAAACTAAATATATAATTTAATTTAAAATAGTTTCACTTAAATGTGTAAATATCGCGAAAATCAAAGATTTTATAATTTATGGACAATTCTCTAATTGAAATCGTTCAATAGGTCCCTATGAAATATAATATGAAATATCAGACATGTTTAATACGTTTGAAAGTTTTAGATCATCTCGTAAATTTTCTGCTAATACTCAAAATCCAATATTGCAGTGGAGTTAGCGACAAACCGGTTTACAAAAACGTAGATAATTTTTTCATCCAGCCTCCTTCTCAGGTGTCGGAAAGCTTTTCGATATAAAGTTCAGAAAGACAGTAGATTTTAAACGTTACAAGTTTACATTTAAAGTTACTTAAATCATTTCATTATAAAGTTATTTTAAAATATATCTTTTCATATGTAGTTAGTTTTATTTTATTTAAATACAATCCAAATAAAGTATAATATACAGACAACGCTTTATCCCGCAACCAGAACCAGGGAAAATCACGAGGTAACCTAGTGTTAAGACACTCCGCCGACTGCTTTCCGGCCGAAATAGAGACAATGCATGTTGAAAGGCCTCAACGCTGTGCTTTGTCTTATCAGAGTAGAGAAATGAAAATAAATTTTAAATAGAATCCTTCGTCTATTGAGAATCAAACCCTCAACCAATCGTTTTTACAGCCAGACACTGCGCCACGACGGTGTCTGTATAATATATGTACAAGCAGTCTGTTATAAAATTATATACACAATTAATTTTTAATAAGTGTTTAATATGAATGCGTTAAACCAAAAAGCAACTTACCCCTGCGTACGTGGTGCGTGTCGGAGCTGCCTCCAGAGCGAGCGCGCGCCGCCGACTGTGCGCGGGCGCATTGCTCCGGGCGCTTGACCCGCGCCGCGCTAAGGTTTGCTATCTTACAAAGCGGCAGTTTTGTCTCTACTTCTTGGACTAATTATGAATCAACATTACTTTTTGCGTGAATAACTTTATATATTTGATTTTCAAAAGCTTGTGTATTCATTAATAAATAATTGAATTGCATCTAAAAAGTTTTTGCGTCATATATAACGGCAATGTGTGATCGACCGCTGAGCATTCAGCGATGAAGACGCACATGTATACAGAGGTCACGAAGACTCCTAAATTATAATCTTGTAATCTATAAAATTAATATTTAAAAAATATATTTTAATACATATATCTTAATAATGTCATTGTTTATTAAAAAACAGAGCATAGCTAAAGTGTGTTAATTGAATACAATACTGCTACCACTAATTTTAGAACCAGCAACCAACCAATTTACTAATTCTCGATAACTTTAAAAAGGGTATTGTTGTCATGGCAAATGAATAAAAATTAAAAATAAGACACACACTGTCTACTACTTAAGTTGGGTTTATAATAAATGCTATTCATATTTATATTATATATTTTCGGTGTCATTCACTGCCAGTGTCTTGTGTTACTGCAATACTATAATTACTAAACACACAAAATAAATTTAAAATTATTTTTTTAATAATAGGAGCATTATTAAAAAATAATTTGAATATTTTTATAATTCAATATATTGTATATTTTTTATAGAGAACCATAAACATATGGACAAAAATGAATGAAAATTGACGAAACAAAATAATATATATCAAGAAAGTACATGCACCGTTTGTTTTAGTCGAGTTGTTCGTAACTGTAGTATTTTGAGAAAAAGGGTAACGTATTTTAAATAGTAATTAATACGTATTTATTATTTTTTTAAATTGTAATAATCATTACAAAAATGTAGAAGGAGATCGTTTAGGTTTTCCATTTGATTAGATGAGCAAGTTACGGTTGGAGGAGGTAAATAAAACACACAGCGTTGTTACAAAAAGTACGTCTCTATTGTAGAGCGCGCACGCCTCCCGGCGGCGGGCGCGGGGCTGCCCGCAGGGGGGGGGGGCGCACTAGACTTCATTCGATACAGTTGTCACGTCCCTAATGCGTAATGTATTTAAGGAAACACATTGCACGGCGCGTCGCGGCGCCGGCGACGGCTTCGTGTGTGTGGGTGTATATATATATATATATATAAATAAATATAGCATATGGCTAGTTTTGACTATCGTAACCTTAACTTAAAATCAGTTCAATAAATACAGAAACAAATCGAAGAGTTTAGTGGTACTTGGTAAACGTACTTGGTACTTGGTAAACGTTATGTCCATAAACTGTAAATACTCCAAACGCAAGCTATTTGTCCCTTATTTTTCATCCCAATTCCCGGATGATGTAATTCCGTCTCATGAGAATTGCGCAAGGTACTTACTGTTACTTTGAAAAACATTAGAGATTTATAAAAACATTAGTAAAATCGATCAAAAGTGCTTAAAAATGTCAATATAAACATAATTGCAAAACAACAGCCGCCGGCGGTTACACAAACGGGACTGTAGTGTATAAACGCATTGTACGTTCTCAACAGATGCGACAGAAAAATAACATTGTGTATCATACATTTATTTTCATATTTTCAATCTGATAAAAAAAGTTACTTCTAATGAATTTGCTCAGTTCGAAATTTTGACAAGAATGTGCGCGTGTCGGTGTGCGTGTCTCACAGACGACGCACGCACACGCACACGCGCACGCGAATGCGCACGCTACTGCTTACTACAGACAATTTACTCTTTATAATTTATTATTATTTCCAATGTACTCTAAAATATCATATCATAATTAATAAGAATTGGATAACTCGCAATAAACCATATTCGCACGTGACGCAAGCGAGTCGACCGATGCACACTATTATCGAGTTGCAGATTTGAACGAGAACCCGTCGCCTTGCCGGCTTCACACTTAGTGGATGACTTCAAAATATATTCATTGATCCATAAAACGGCACCGGGCCAGCTCAATTACGTCACGTAAAAATATATATATAAAAAAAATCACAGTAGTCGATTAAGCAAGAGTGAACTCTTCGATTTTTATGATTAGAATTACATATTTGTAGTTGTGAGAGAAGTCATCGGTTGCGCGTCACAATACGGTCGAATATGTTTTCAATGTATTATTGTTATAAACATCTACCAGAGACACAGTATCGCTCGCAGAGCACATTCAACATGGCGACTACACGGGGTCCAAACAGTGACATTAAGATGCAGGACAATGCTGACAGTACCTAAGTACGGGAGGCGCGCCCGAGACGTGACGCTCTTCGTGAACTTAACACGTTTGTTTATAATTTATAAATCAAAATATCATTACAACATACAAAACTCTGAACACACCGCCAGTCGGCAGGCGTCACGGCGAACACGGCCGGCCGCACCTCCATCTTACATTATAATTTTTCCCGTCCACACACAATTTTTAAGTCAGTAAAGGCTTTTGCTCAAAAAAAAGTACAATGTGGTTTTATTATCTGTACTTGAACGTTGTTGAGTAGAGACATGGGGCGCTAACCACCATATATATGATCCATCCTAGTGAAGTAGTGTCACGTCGGCCCCGAGTTATTGTCAGTGGAGTGTGCGGACAGTGTCACGTCACGTCACGTCACACCAACCGGCGCATACGACAGTGACACTACGTCGTACTGTACATTAAAATATGCAAAACATATTGTAAAATCACAAAATGTCCTCGACGGCCCCGAAGCAACCCTCGAGGCCCGCTTCCGTATCCGCGTCTGCCCCCGCTTCCACTTGCGACGCAGACGGCCGGCGGCTGACGGCGCAGTCGCTTGTCCTCACACCTCACACATATACATAACGGACTTGAGCGATCGGATACACTCACAGCGATTATTAACAAAGCATAATACTTTATGCTTTAAAAGTAAATCACTGAAAATAGAAATATCTAAAGAATTACTAAGGCCAGTATACAGCGAGTGGGTGTATCCGAGCGTCTCGTTCCAGCCGCGAGAGCGTCTCCACTCCCTACACTAGTGGTCGACTTCATTTATAAATAATATAAACAGACGCGTCACGGAACGCCACAAACAAAAATTAAATTTTAACCGCTTAATATAAACTTATATAATAATTACAGGAGTCCGAAGGGACGGAGGCGCGCACCCGGCGCTCGTCGCAATCAAACACATCAGAGTACATACAAGAATTTTGGTGAGGAGAGACTGAGAGGGGCGAGAGGAGCACCTTACATAAAATTAATTCACTATCTAACTACTTAACAAAAAGAAGCGATATGCGAAGCGTGAACAGTCCCGCGCGAGCGGGGCGGCGCTGGGCGGCGCGGGGCGGGCGGGGCGGCGGCGCCTAGCGGCGGTACGGCTGGCGCGGCTGGAAGGCGGCGCGGTGACCGGAGGGCGGGCGGCGGCGCGGCGGCTCCCGCGCGCGCGTCTTCTTCTCCTCTACGTTCAGCTTCACGCCGGCGCCCTCGCCGCCTTCCATTGGGAAGAACAGAGGCTGCGGGGAACATACAAACAGACGGTGTAGCAAACGTACCCGTGCAACTAGGGAGTTTATCGCTTCGACATGCTTTTAATAAAGCTTTACACTCAATTAAAAAAAAAAAACAATCGAGGGCGAGGCCCGCGGGACTGACCGCAGCGCTGAGGCAGTCCGCCGCGGCCTTGGCGGTCTCGTAGGTGATGAACCCGTAGTTGGGGTGTCGCGGCGCGCCGGGCGCGGCCGGCTTGCTGTGCACGCGCAGCTCGGCGACGGGCCCGAAGCGCGCGAACAGAGCGCGCAGCTCGTCCTCGGTGGCGCAGTGCGGCAGGTTGCCCAGGAACAGCTGCTGCGCGTCCGAGTAGCGGCGCGCGGGCTCGCGCGCGCCCTCGCGCTCGGGCGGCGCGGCCTGGTGCGGCGCGTGCGCGTGGGGCGGCGCAGCGCGCGGCGGGCGCGGGCGCGGCTCGTGGTGCGCGGGGGCGGGCGCGGGCGGCGGCGCGGCGGCGGGCGGCGGCGCGGCGGGCGGCGAGCCCCGCGACGCTCCCGCGCCCGACTTCAGCAAGTTGGCGTACGTCTTGGGCTCCGGAGGCGCAGGGGTCGCTGCAACGAAATATTTGATTTCGTTTTATTTTATAAAATATGGATATACTTTGTATTATTACTGAACAGAATCCAGGGAAAGAACCAGGAAAACCTGTAGCTCGCATTTCTAGCAAGATTATACAAATGGATGAAATTGTTTTTTAATTTATAATCAATACCACAAAACTTCAACATAAGAAATTAAAAATATATGAGAGTGGACTGACATGGCTGTGGCGGTGGTGATATTTCGCGCTCGGGCTCCGGTTGCGGCTCGGGCTCGGGCGCCGCTTCGGGCTCCCGCTCGGCTGGCGGCGCCGCGATGGCCGCGCTCGCCGGCGGCGCCGACACCGCGCCAGAGATCACGTTCGCTGTACATGAATCATTATTACAGCCAAATCATAATTGATCATTCACATCTTCACATGAATTGTATATGTACCCTGTATAGGTTACGTCGCTGTGTCTCTATTTTACTAATCTGTCTGTGCGTTGCGCGCGCCAATCTTACAACGTGTAACCGATTCAAATATGTTATGTTACTACTATAAACTCCCCTTCGCATTTAGTGTAATTTTGGCAGTAGAAGTTAGAAGAATGCAGCAGAAACTTGTGATTAAACAAAATATAAATAAAAAAATAAAAATTCTTTATTTTCTTTAACAAGTTTGTACTTAAATATAAAGTTGTTGGAGTCTCCTTTTAAGCATATAAAAGCCTGTGCCAGGAAACTCCGCTCTTCCATATCACGAATTAGGTACAAGTATACAAGATATTTAAGGTACAACAATAATAAAGAAACAATATCAAAAAGTAATAATAAGAGAAGTAATTACCAAAAAGGAAGTAAAAGTGGGATTAAAATGTATGTGTATGCATGCGTGCGCGTGCGCATTTGTGTGTGTGTTGTATGTGTGTTGTATGAGTATGTTGGTGTGAGTAGGATATGAATGCTATTTCCTATATTCTAAAAAAAATCCGTTTCTTGAAAACTTAAAAGATTTTATCCATTTTATTATTTTAATTTTACACTCTTTATAAGTTTTTGAATATATATCAACGTATTTATTTATTTTATTATATAAATAAGCACATCTATTATCATACTGAATGCTAGCGAAGACTGTTTTAGTAGCAGGGATAGATATAACATTATACGCTATACGTTTATTGAGTAACGATATATCGTAGGTTAAAGACTTGTGTTAAAATATGTTTTGAAACAAAAAAGTAACAATAACGCGGCCTAATTTTTAATACACTTCATGATCGTTTACTGTCCATGATGGTTACTAATAGTGAGTTGACAAATCTTAATTTCACCGTTGTCACGGATAGAACTAGTGTATAGGTACATATGTATGGCCGCTCACCTTGCAGCGCGGCGACGAGGTGTCGCGTGGAGTCGTCGTGCTGCGGCGGGTGTCCATTGAGGTGCGGGGCGGCGGCGGGCGCGGGGGCGGCTAGCGCGGCCGGGGCGGGCGCGGGCGCGGCTGCGGGCGCCAGCGGCGCGGGCTGCGGCACGGGTGGTGCCGCTTGCGCGGGAGGCGACAGCAGCGGCGCATGCGGTGGCGCCGGCGGCGCCGGGAACGGCGCGGGCGGGAACGACGGAGCCGGCGGGAAGTACCCGCCTGTGGCGACTTCTTCCTCCTCACCCTCCGACCGTCCGGAAGCTTCGCCCTCCTCGTCCGAGAACACTATATCCTGTCAAAAAAAACCACGTAGACGTTTTTATTGAATGTATATTTTGCAGTGGTGCATATGCGTTTCGATGATGGTAGTGATCGGTACCTGGTAGCGGAAGATGTCGTTGTGTACGTAGTACTTCTTGGGCGTCTGCGCGGCGAGCACGAAGGTCTGCGTGAAGCGTCGCATGGGCGCGCCGCCGTTGGACAACTCGCCTGTCACTTGCACCACCACGCCGTTGCCGAGCGTGGCCTGCGCGTCCACCTGCGACGACCACGTTCATTCGTTAATATTTGTTTGAGATGCAATAATAAAATACTTAGATAAACAGTTAAGGTGAAATAAATAACATCGTAGAGGAAACCCGTCTGTATATGTTATTCACACGTACCTGGCTAATCTTGGCATGGCAGTCGCGGAAGTTGAGCTGCTGTATGCGGTTGTGTATCTGCTTCTGCCCGACGACGGGCAGCGTCTCCCGGTTGGGCGCGTCCAGTCCGCCGTGCACGAACGACGAGTAGTTGTTGTAGAATCTGACAAATTGCAACACACGCCCTATACACTGTGCACTACTTTATTGTAATTAATAATAATAATTGTATTAAGTATTAATAAAAGTGGAGCGTCTGTCAGTCCATTTTTTCATTGGCTAATGTCTGGAAACGCGGGGCCGTTCTTGACGAGACTTTCATCGGAACTTTGGCTCATGTCGCGGTGGCACCGCTACTTATTATTATATAAGGACATAAATACATATTGCACGATGACAAATATAAAAAAAAACTACTTAATGTACACTATGTATGTCATACATATAAAAAATGTTTATAAACATAAAAGCCTTTAAATACTCTTTCAGGTACTATAAAATATGTACTTTCTGTAACATTGTCATTTGTTGTAGTTGTCTAACAAAATGAGACAAGAACATATTTGAATGAGGCTTACACTTCTGCAGCTGCATCTGTATAGTTCAAGACATT